>JAOPHQ010004075.1:10000-70696 GCA_030340625.1 Merluccius polli
GTTAATTTGAAATGTGTTGCTTGTCTCAAATTGTATACACAAATAGACAAACTCAAATTGTTTATCTTCTCCGTCCTTATAGCTCTCTCTCTCTCTCTCTCTCTCTCTCTCTCTCTCTCTCTCTCTCTCTCTCTCTCTCTATCCCTTTCAATTCCATCTTATTCCCCTCTGAGGCTGACATTTCCAAACACGTGTGTGCATATAGGTGAGAGCTGTGCTGCCGTTGTCCTGTTGACCTGTAGGTTACGTGCACACCGCTGCACACACTCCCTTTATCTGCTACGGCATGCGTCAAAGCAGGGATAACTACTCCTGTGTCATTTTTCACATTTACTTATAGAGTGATCTGTGATCTCTCAAGGTAACACCATTGACATTTCCCTATTGTACGAATACTGGCTTTAGAAATCGGTCCACCTCTTCTCTCTCTCTCTGTCTCTGTCTGTCTCGAACAGAACAGATCCCCATTGTTAGCTGCCTGTGTGATGATGAAATGTTGGTATAGCCAATCATGTTCTTTGACCCTTGAAGAAATGTAAATAATGTAGGTCTGTGCAGGAGTCACCGGCTCTAGAAAGAAAACATACAGAGAAGATCCCACAGCGTTATATAAAGGGAACCAAAGAATATGTTATTATAAAAGTGAGTAAGACATTCTTATATATATATATATATATATATATATATATATATATTAGTGATGGGCCGTTATCGGCGTTACCGCGCTGCGATAACGCGAAACTTTTATCGGCAATAATATTTTTATCGCCGATATTATCGCGAACCGAAATCCTCCGGTAGCACCCCCCCCCCCCCCCGCTCAACAATCGGGCAACTAAAGGCTCCAGTAGCACCCCCCGTTCAAGAAAAAGCTCCGGTAGCACGCACCCCCCCACTCAACAATCGCGCAGACCCCCTTTTTTAGTCATTATTTAGGCAATATAAGTCATTATTTAGGTAGCAAATACATATTATATACACCTTCGACATCATTCAAAGGAGCCACCTTAATCTAGATTAACCTAGATTAATTTCAAGATTACCATTAGATTAATCTAGATTAAATATTTTAATCTATGCCCATCTCTAATATATATATATACTGTATATATATATATATATATATGCTAATAAATTGAGTTTATGTTACTTGTTGACTTCCATATCATAGTATGTTATATTCTGTCTCAAGACATGCAGGCTGTGGTCTAACTCCCAAATCCCAAAATATTTAAGGACAAAAGTCTTCCCTCCAACACCTATTAATGAATGAATGAATGCATGTTCACTGGCTGAGCTTCCTCAATGCTGTTGGAAAATGCATTTCCCTAAATTTCAATATCACTCAGATCCCATGAAATCATAGATGTATTTTTTACTTTAGTTCTCACTTCTTTTTTTGCCAGTCTCTTTTTTGATTGTAAATTGATCAACATTCACATTTTTTACCTTCAAACTGGTATCTCGGGCCGGTCGGTGCGGTGTGACTTGAAAGCGCTCCAGTGGGGTTGTTTGCTAATGTCAGCTCACTCCATTACAGATAAGAGGCGCATGGAAATTGAAAGTCACTGATAGGAATAATGAGAAAGACGGACACAGGGAATTTAAATATACAGGCCACTTTCCCCTCTCCCGGTGGAAAAAAAAACGGCTACCGACGAATTTTAATGACACTGCTGTTAAATGTCCTTGTGGTGTTTGACAGCGCGTGAGATCTCGGCAGAGAGGCGGCCGAGGTTCCTCGAATTGTCTCTGAAACGACCTTCAAATTGTCTTCTTGCTTCCTTGCAAAAAAGAAAAAAGGAGATTAAAAATAAATCGCTGGAAGAAAAGCAAACAAATCAAATCTGTTAGCAAAATTGACCAATCTGCAAAATATGAAATGTATGAAATATAATCCAAAGTTGGATGGCGCTGTGCAAAATTGCACATTTATGACAAATTCGCCCTGCTGATTGTTTTACGATTATGGTCAAGTGATGCTGCATTGCACCAAACAAACACATGCTAAGGTCTACACAGCTATTTACTTTCAGAATGGCCCTAACAGGGCACCGTAGGCTGTAGTTGTGTCAGTACCAATTGGCTGCTTTCTATTGAGGTTGCGTCATTCCTGTAAATATCCTTGTTGTTGTGCGAAAAGATGCATGAACAAAATGCCCTACTCCTTCCTGGGTGATATTAGGTATGATATGGAGTTCAAGCTGATTATGCCTGCTCTTTGCTAAAATATATTAGATTAGATTTGGTAATATTGTATTTAGCAGGGTGTTAAACATTAATTATACAGAACAACACAAACAACCAAACCAGTTGCTGGACAGTAGGCTTCCAGGTACCAAGTTCATATTCATTTGAATCAGGCAACCAGTGAACAAATGAAAAAATGTGTCCAAGTGGCAACTCTAGTTTCTATGGTTTCTTCAATAGGCACACATAATGGCACACCACTTGGCTGCCTTTCAGTTCAGACAAAAAAGAAAAGAAAAAAACAATATTACCTCAATGACCAGGAAATAAAAAGGCCTGAGGGGTGCCATCTTAGGTGTGAATTTTCAGATTCAAGCGCGACTCAAACTGTGAAGCTTTTTGGCTTCACATCGCTCTGTTCTGCTTCATGGCCATTGCTTGCCTGTGTGCTGAAGGTGGTGGCGTGTGACCAAAAGCTTGACTCATGCGATCTTGTAAGACTTAATGACTTAAGGAGCGTAACAAACCATCAACAAACAAATTACACATTTGCAGCTACATGGGGAGCCTGTTGAGTTCACCCTCGATCAGATGCGCTGTCGATTGGGCCGCAGCATGCGTGTGTGTGTGTGTGTGTGTGTGTGTTTCGAGTGGTGAGGACACCAACTTCTCCACAGCAGTAGAGATCCCCAGTGAGTTTAAGGAAGAGAGGGTGCCAAATGTTCACAGCCTTAGTGGTGAGCACTTAACAGCATCTCTCTCTCTCTCTCTCTCTCGCTCTCTCTCTCTCTGCCTCTCTTTCTTCCCTCACGGCCCCCTCTATCCCTTTGACTCTCTCTCTCTGCCCACCCCTCTCTCTCCTTTACTCCACCTTCGATATCTTTCTTTCTATCGCTCCCTTGTCAAATTGTGTCTTTCTCTCTTCGAATATCATTCAACACATGGGACTAACAGGGAAGCAGATTCTGATGATGGTGTGGGAATCAAAACGCTAGCAGAGCTTTTTCTCCCTCTTCCTTTTGGATAATGGCTCGATTGGAAACACCATGAAATTACTTTTTTCGCGTATTAAAATCACATTTCAAGACACGTCCATTCCCAATTGACTTGACTCAACTTTATAATTGGAAACTATCAACACGGAAACACTGAGTCGAGACATAGCCTTTAGATATCTCAGTTTGGGTGATCGACCCTCAGCCGAAAGGTCCTGGGTTCGATCCCCGATGTACCTCAGGTACCCCCTAACCGGTAGGCATCCTTAACCTAGTCTGGCTTACTGGATATTGGTTGTTGGTAAAAGCCCGCCCAAGCCTGCCAATGGGCAGTTGAAATAGTCGCCCAATGGCAGGCTCTGGGCGTTGCTGCATCCTGGGCTTAGCGCCGCCCAAGACAATTGTGATCGGTTAAAGAAATACAAACTAGACGGAGGGTTTTTTCCCCCTATGCTAGAATGATAGTGATTAGAGCCAGACCTTTCTCCAGTGATGGCACAGCGCTAAAACCAAGTGTGGAGATAGGTCTGGCGAAGCGAGGCTATCCTTAACTAAACCGCTACCATAGCTCCTTCATGACTGAATTCACCGTCACTTCACAGCTATACGGTTGGTGTATGGTGTACTAAATATGGTTGATGTGAAAAGCTTTTTCTAATGCAACACATTTCCGGTTGAGTGTTAAACAACGCTGGAGCACAGCGGAAATTCCTCCGAAGTCGAGTATAAGAAATCTATACCCAATGTTAATATTACCACCTCAGAAGCTTGTTTTCCTCCGGCGAAACAAGGACAAATACAGACCGGAATAGCATGCGAACATGGGCACAGCCACCCATAGGGGTCCATAGGAAACACAAATCTCTCTATTGTCTCTGTATGTTTCCTTGGGTACACTTGGTGATCCAAACAAAGAACCAGACCTGGCCAGATTGATTTCCCTCGCTACCATGAAAAAAAAAAAAAAAAGCACACATGTGCAGACCGCCAAATACTTACACACATTCACATTCTCACACACACACACACACACGCACACGCGCACGCACGCACACACACACACACACACACACACACACACACACACACAGGAATAAACACAATGGCTTTGACTCTAGTCTGAACTGACAAAGGATCCACAAGCAAACCCCAGAAAATAGCTTTTTGCTTGTTGCTTAGTGCCAGCGGTATCTGGAGCTGTGCTCTTGAAAGGCCTGCCTGGCTGTCAAAACACACCTTTGGTACAGACACAGATGGACATTCCACACATCCTTGCATTGCACAGTGTGCACAGTCACGCACACACACACACACACACACACACACACACACACACACACACACACACACACACAGGAGAAACAACCATAATGAGAATCATGGCAGCAATCCAATGAATGGATGGGACTTGAAAAGAGGAGGATGAAGGGGTGTGTGTGTGGGGGGGTGGGGGGTGTGGGTGTGTGGGTGTGTGTGTCGATGGCAGTGGTTTGCACATGTTTGGTTTTCATGCACCTATATTGGTCTCTGTGTGTATTAAACATGTATGTAAACTTTCAGTCACACACACACACTCACACACACACACACACATGAGAAACAGCCATATTGAGAATCATGGCAGCAATCAAATGAATGAATGGGACTTGAAAAGAGGAAGATGAAGGGGTGTGTGTGTGTGTGTGTGGGGGGGGGGGGGGGGGTGAGTGTGAGTGTGGGTGGGTGTGTGTGTGTGTCGATGGCAGTGGTTTGCACATGTTTGGTTTTCATGCACCTATATTGGTCTCTGTGTGTATTAAACATGTATGTAAACCTTCAGACACACACACACACACAGGAGAAACAACCTATTGAGAATCATGGCAGCAATCAAATGAACAAATGGGACTTGAAAAGAGGAACAGGATGGGTTGTGTGTGTGTGTGTGTGTGTGTGTGTGTGTGTGTGTGTGTGTGTGTGTGTGTGTGTGTGTGTGTGTGTGTGTGTGTGTGTGTGTGTGTGTGCATGTCTGTGTGTGTGTGTGTGTGTGTGTGTGTGTGTGTGTGTGTGTGTGTTTATGTATGCGTGCACGTGTGTGTGCACTTGCCTGTGCGCGTGTGTGTGTGCGTGCGTGTGTGTGTGTGCGCGCGTGTACGTGTGAAGTCCAAGCGAGTGTGTTGCTCACCAGCTGTGATGGAGTGATTGGCTTGTTGTCTTTGAATGACAGCGGCTCCAGAGAACCCACAGCTCGTCTGACTCATGGCCAGCGGCGCCACCAGCACCAACAGTCTCTCCATCTCCAGCCTGACGGTTGCCTGCCAGCAGCCGCTGCTTTATTTTCTGTCTGACCTCTGGCGAGGCTGGCTCTTTTTGAATTAATTTTTTTGTTTCTCCCCAATGTTTCTCTTCTTTCAATAGAGAAACAGTATCCAAGGTGGAACAGTATGTTGTCAAGGTTACGGACAGAGTTACCGCTGACACATCTGCAAAGACACTGTGAATGTTGTCATCACAAAGCCATTGATTATCTATCTATCCATCTATCCATCTCTCTCTCTCTCTCTCTCTCTCTCTCTCTCTCTCTCTCTCTCTCTCTCTCTCTCTCTCTCTCTCTCTCTCTCTCTCTCTCTCTCTATATATATATATATATATACATATATTTTAATAATATAGTATTGTAAGACTTAATCTTTAATTGGGTGTGCAAGTTTGTATCTCTCCCTCTGGCCGTGTCTCTCTCTACTTTTCTCCCAAAAAGAGCCAGCACACATAAGTAAGTTCTTAAAGTCGCTTTTGGCAACTCGTGTCCCATTGCTGGCATAAATTGCCCCCTGACGTTTTGATTAACCAAACACTTCAACATAGCTAAGCTCTTAAGTTGCTAAACATTTCTCACTCGCACACTGACAGACACGCACACATACAATTACCGACTCGGCGGTCGGTTAATGTACTGGCTTTGCGGGAGAAAGAATTTAACGCCCCAGCGCTCCCACCACTTTCTGAGCTGCTCTGCAATCCACCGTTTTTTTTTCCTCCTCCTCCTCCTCCTCCTCCTCCTCCTCCTCCTCCTCCTCCTCCTCCTCCTCCTCCTCCTCCTCAACATCATCATCCTCTCTCCCCCCTCCCCCCATCCATTCCTCTCCCACCTTCTACTCGCACAGTGACACTTCCGCCCCAAAAAAATGACAAAAAAATTGGAGCGGTGTTCAGTCAGCCGAGACCAGATAAGTGCAGAAGAAAGGTGCTCTATAAACACAATGGAGCAGTAAGGAACAGAAGAAGAGAAAGAAGAAGAATGAAACTTTTTTTTTTTTTGGGGGGGGGGGGGTGAAAGAATAGAGTTGGATGGTGGCGACATGAGGAGGAGGATGGGGGGGGGGGCGGGGGGGGGGGGGGTGTCAGACAGGGGGAAAGAGGAGGGTTTGGTTAGGGGGAGGGAGGTGCCTTTTTTCCCTTCTTGTCTCCCCTCTCTTTGTGCTTTACGAACAGGTAAAGGAAGTTGTTGGATGGACAAAGTAAGGCAAGGAAGTGTTCTGTGTGTGTGTGCGTGTGCGTGTGCGCACGTGTGTGTCTTTGAATACTCCAATGCATTAGTTTTCTCTGCCCCGCCCCCCCCCCCCCCCCCCCATTCTTGCACAATAACATGTAATATGCAGCAATGGCTGACCCATTTCTGCGGTCTTCGTTCTTGGGAATATTTCATACATTTCACGCGTGTTGAGAAACTTCTCAAGTTGTCTGACTCACCGGCTGTAGGTTGTTGGTATGACCCTGCCATTGGGCGGCATTCTCCTCCCCTTCCGCCATTATGCATCTTACCATTTTCGAAGTCCTGTTCGCTACGTGAAACAACAACAACAACAACAACAGCAACAACAACAACAACAGCCTCCGAGCTGGCAACCTACACGCTGAAAACGGCGAGTTTTGACGAAGATTTGGATCGTGCAATGAGGCTGGCCTGCTTGGTTCAAAAGTGTACAAAAAAAAAACAATGCAAAAAACAATTTCGCCCCCCCCCCCCCCCGCCGACACTATTTAGCAAGGGCACTGTCGCTGCATCCTGGGTTAAGTGCCACCCAAGACCATTGTGATTGAGAAATACAAACAAGGCGTTTTTTTTTTTTTGCCCCCTCATAGTTCAGCCAGACCTTTTTCCGGCACTGGCACAGCGCTAAACCGAAGTGTGCAGATAGGTCTGGCTATGTGAGACTACTTCTCAAGTAAAGAAATTGATGCTGGAAAGTTGAACAGTATAGCGCGGCCGAGGCAGTAGAGCAGCCGTTTTGGATCCGGGTTATCGAAGGATAGTCGATGAGTTGGAAACGGGAAGTGGAAAACGAAGTGACAGGTGCATCCTGCTTCGTGGGAATCGACCTGCTGATAAACCTGTTGCTCACCAAACAAACTTGTGAACAGGCTTGTGAACGGTATGTTGTCCATTTCCAGTAAATCATTGCCAGGTTGTCCATGAGCAAGACGATTAACCTGCTGAGTGCTGCCCGATAGACATCAGTAGCACAACAGTAACCGAGCGTAACAAGACATCAGACTATTGTGTGTTAGTGTTCTCAACGTGAACTCTTCCTGGATGCCAACACTGCGCAGTGTCAGGGTGTGCAGCGAACAATAATGAAATAAATATATTGACTGTTGTTGAAATCTGACAGGAAAGCTAAAACACACACACACACACACACACACACACACACGTGCCTTTCGTTACCTTCACGTTCTCTCTCTCTTGCTCTCTCCTCTCTCTCTCCTCACAACAGTGAGCCACAGATTGAACTTGTGACCATCTCCTCCTTTGCAGATACAATGTCCTGAGGGGTACATTCTTGGGTCGCTGAAGAGCTCCCTGCCTTCCCTCCCCTCTCTCTCTCTCTCTCTCTCTCTCTCTCTCTCTCTCTCATCTCGCTTTCTCTCATCTCTTTCTCTCTGTCATTGCCTGGGTCTCTCTCTCTCTCTCTCGCTCTCTCGCACTTACCGCTGCTCTGCCGGCGCCGGCCCTTATCTGGGCCAACACATGGCCGTCCACTGCTTTTCTCTCGGTTACCTACTTACCTGCTAGCACACTAATGGATTTCCTCAATAGTCTGTGGCAACAAGCTGTTTTGTGTGTGTGTGTGTGTGAGTCTTTGCATTTGTCTTTCCGTTTCATTTGCCGTATAGAGGCTGTTGGAAAGTTTAAATAAACCGTATTTAAGCAGGGGGCAGGTTTATGTGTCGAGCTGTCGGTTGATTCCATCCTTCGTGAGACGCTTTTATTTGAATCAATGGGGGAGTCAAACTCCTCGTTCTCTTCTGTGTGTTGACCAGACGGCCCGGGCAGACTGCCTGGCTGAAGTACACCTCGCCAGGATGCTCACGCTAAACGCTAAAGTCCCACTCGCCGTCGTCTGTCTCACCCTGTTAGTATATGGTGTAATAAATGTCCTTCTCGAGGAAATCTGATGGTGTGTGAAGGCCATTTGAACAAAGACGGTGATTATCGTCTTGCATGAGTCAAGATTAAGTCTTCTTTCCAAAATACACATCTTTTTTTTTTTTTTTTCAGCGCTTCTAGAGCGACAGGAGTGGGATGTGCGTTCACAGATGACAGACCTTTTCTACATTAGCGACCCGCAATCCCCGGGGAGACACAGAAACAGTTACGGCAGTCAGTCATGGCATGACCCAATACACAAGCACGAAATCCCTCGAACGTACAAGTGCATTTTTGGCAATCTTATCCACCGTTGCCCCGGTCCCCCCTGAAGTTAACTTGTTACATAGCAGATGTATTCAAAATGCAGTCCCCTAATTACTTTGCATGTGTATTGCGTTTGTGCGTGTGTGTCTGTGTGTGTGCGTGTGCTTGTGTGCGTGTGTGTGTGCGTGTGTGCGTGCGTGTGTGTGTGTGTGTACAGCCGCAGGGCGGGATGTAGCGAGTGGAACATGTACTACTGCTCGCTAAGCTTGTTTTACTGCAGGCTTGTGGGTTTTGCAGTATTTAATTTGTGCGTGTGTGTGTGTGTGTGTGCGCGCGTGTGTGTGTGTGTGCATGCGTGTGCGTGTGTGCAACCCCTCTCCCCCAGGCCTTCTCGGGGAACTCCAATTCGGAGAGCTCGGTGCGCCACGAGCTTCAGCAGGGCATCGTGGCGCGCTACCTGCGGTTGGTCCCGCTGGACTGGAGCGAGGAGGGCCGCATCGGCCTGCGCATCGAGGTCTACGGCTGCTCCTACTGTGAGTCCACGCGCATGCACAAATGCGTGCACACACACACACACACACACACACATGAAAGTGCATACGTGCATGCACACACACACACACAAACACAGACACACATCGACAGATCGAAAGGCCATCTCGTCATGCATCTCATGCCCTATTGAATTCATATTCACTAGTTACATTGAATTCATATTCACTAGTTACATAGCTTTTTTTTTTTTTCTCGCCGCAGAGGTACCAGAGCCGAAAGTGACATTGTGACCACCTCCTCCTATAGTTAGTTAGCGCTGCAGCACACCAGCTCTAGCTGAGATATATGGTTGGGTGTAAAATGATGGCTCCCTAGGGATTCTGAAGAGTTCAATGAGGGTTGACTGGGGCTAATCAAGTCGCAGTATGTAGCACTTTATGATCAGCCTTATTTCCTTTAGACACAACCACACACTCCGACACACAAAGTGACTCCAGGGTTAGCACTGGAGGGCTACACAACAAACAACACACACACACACACACACACACACACACACACAACTTCCACAAATTAATGACATCACCTAGGAAACTAGGAGTCTCATGCCGCTTATTAGCGTGCATCCTATTAAAGGTTGTCATATTGATTTTGATAACAATTTTCAATTAAGACGCTGCATAAATTACCTTTCCATGTGACAAGCGTACATCTCTCATTCCGGGGGTTCAATTATACTGAATGTGTCTTTCTTTTATGTGTGTGTGTGTGTGTCGTTGGTTGTTCTGTGTGTGTGTGTGTGTGTGTGTGTGTGTGTGTGTGTGTGTGTGTGTGTGTGTGTGTGTGTGTGTGTGTGTGTGTGTGTGTGTGTTGTTAATGTGGTGGGTATGTTGTTATGTGTCTTTCTCTGAGCATGTCCTGTGGCGTGTGTGCACTCATGTTTGTCACAAACATACACACACACACACACACAGGACCGCAACTACCTACTTTCTGAGGGGTATGCAGACACATGCCCCCCCGCTCCATGTTGTGTGGTGAGGGGAGGGGGGGGGGATCTTTTGATTGTGATCTTCTTTTTCTCATTTCCCTTTTGTGTGTAAAGCAAAAAAAACAACAACATACTGTTGGAGATAAGGACTTATAACAGGATGTAGGGTGCAGCCCCCTCTCTGGCGCTCTCTCACCCCCCCACACACACACACTTGCACTCTCTCCCACTTCTCCAAATTGTCTGTCAGAAATGTTTTGACGGCGCACAGTAGTTTCTCATGATTATGCTGTCAGCGCTCCTGTCTACCCCCATTCACCCCCCCACACACACACATACACACACACGCCCCTCTCCTCTCTCATCAGCCTCCCTTAAAACAGGGCCCGAATTGTTGTGGCAAAAAAGTGCACACTGGGAAAGAGAAACTGTGTTTGTGTTTGTGTGTGTGTGTGTGTGTGTGTGTGCCGTATGTCGTAGGGAATGCCCTGTATGCCATTCCATTAAATATAGAATATGCCCATTTTAATACCATGTATATTGATGCATAGCATTTCTTGTGTGTTTTTTGCATGCCTTATGCATTTAAGGGAATCAATAAGTATTACAATAACAAGAGAGATCATGTCACAATTGGGGGGCATTAAAGGTATATCCAAGTCTCTTTGAGCACGTTAGTCATACCATTGCTCAAACCATTTTTTTTTTGTCTTTTGACAAAAGATGTGAAGATATTCCCCAAAAATCCCAAACATTGCAGCCTCTTGTCTCAGTAGCCTAGCTAGCCAGATGCATATGTGGTCATAATGTATTAAGTACCATGGCACCCGAGAAACCTGCTGTCTAGAAGTCAGTCTAACTTGTATTGCATGCCACAGATAAATCAAAAAAATACAGACATGAGTAAAAATATAAGTGTTCTACTTACAGTATTAGAGTATTATTACAGTATTCTGCAGTCTGATGAGAAAAACAGAATATGGATGTCTCTGTGGATGCCCCCTTTTGGGTCTCTAATCAGATGCACACACATGCACACACACGCACGCATGCACGCACACACTCACACACACAAACAAACACACACACACACTTGATTCTCTGTCTGGGCCATCATCCGACGCTGGTGACTCACAACTTTTACTTCCTGATGCTTTCCAGCTGTCGAGCCAGCTGTCACCTCCTCCCTTCCTGTCTTCTAGCTTTTCCACAGTCTCTCTTCAGCAAATTGGACACAGCAACTGGGTTTCTAGGAGTACCCACAGCATCTGAGTCACAACATCTGAACATCAATACCCATAAGTGTGGTGGCTGCCTGACTCTTGGCTTGCTGTGCCTGATAAGCGACATTGGACTGTATTATCAACCTACTGTGGCTCTATCCCGCATTCCTTTTAACACCAGGCACCCTGTACAGACGCTGATAAACATACCGCCCAGGGATTTTATATGGTGGCAACTCTAGTGCAAGTCAAGTAACGACACCAGAACAAATGTCAAATTGCTATTTTAATACAGCAAAAGCTGCTGTATTAAACACAGCTAGGGTGATTTTAACCTCAACCTCCTTACAGCGATGCCATAGTTCTTCATGCTGTCCCTCCACCCCCCCTCCATGAGCAATTGAGCATCCCTGTTAAAACAGTTAGTGATTACTGATTTACGGTATTTCATTTGCTTCAGCTCCAGGACTGCATCAGCTGCTGCTCATGATACCGCTTGCTCCGTACTACTGATTGCTAAGCGCTATGCCCGACCATTGCTCGCTGTCCAGGGTCCTGTAGCCTGTTGCTCCAGCCTGACCTAAGTTCAAACGCGGGCTAGTCTGAACAGAACACAAGAGTTACGCAATGTCTTAATATATTCAGGTTGCACCAACTGATTTAGTATACAACGTCGTAGTTAATATATCACCTGCGGTTTACACTTACTCCCGATTAGGTGTAACCTCTGTTTCACCGACAGTTGACGTGAAAACAATTGATGACTACAATAATGTAATGAGCAGTAGAACTTCATGGGCCTGACTCTGGGAAATGTCACTAAAAGTGACAAAATGATCAATTATGTTGAGTTGAGATGCATTTTAAGTAACAACAGCGCAACTGAAGAAAGATGGGACTTTGGTTACAAAGCATTTTGTGTGAACTTTGTGCTCGAACTTAGGATCAGACGTTGGGCTGGTGCAACAGGCTGTCTGATCCCTTTGTGGCCCCAGCCTCTCGATGGCACCACTCCACAATATTTAACAAAGTAAACATTACCATGCTGGCTAGAAAATGACTTTTTTTTATGACAAATGACAAACAGAAAAGAAAGAGGCAGGTGTTGTTTTTGTTTGCTGTTGTTGTATCTTTTATTTTTTTGATTGATGGCGAATGACACACACACATACACACCCACACCCACATACACACACGCACACGCACACTGGCACACGCGCATACCTGTGTGAATTATCTTAATTTAACCTGTGACTGGAACCGCTGTGTTGCATAATGCGATTACCCGGGTGGCTATAGTGATTACTTAACTGTGGTTTAGAGGAGGAATATATCCAGATCTCTGCTGATGGACATGTTTTTTTTGGGTTTACCAATTGAGAGTTGTGAATACAAAATTGATTTGCCAGTTCTTTTTGTAAAATGTGAAATGTAAAAGCTATGAAGGTACCTGGCATCGGCATGCTGATTAGTGACTGGCAGCTCTAGTCCCCAGATGCCACCATTTTCTCCACCATTATACATGTATGCCCTACCCTCCCCCCTCCTCACCAACCACAAGACAGTCCCAGTCACACACACACACACACACACACACACACACACACACACACACACACATTCACACGCACGCACGCACGCACGCACACACGCACACACACACACACACATGCACACACACCTAGTCAGTCACACAGACATACACACACACACACACACACAAAGACACTCTCTCTCTCTCTCTCTGGCTCCACTGAGCAGCAGCCATTCAAGCCACCATCTCGTCGTTTTGTGTTGCCTGTCTATTGTGTCCGACTGAATGGACGTATCCTTCAGATTGCGATCTCTCCCTCTCTATCCATCCCTCAATACATTCCTGATTTAGAATTTGGTAAATTTTGTTGACCTCTTTTCTTTGTGTCTCAGACCTACACCTCAGATAAATAATATATACAAAAAATCCATAATGAATACAGAAAATAGCACAAAAATAACCTTCTGACACAGGTGAGGAGCATGTCAGACGGGAAGAATAGAGTGAAGGAAACACTTAAAAAATGTCTGTAAGTTACTAAATGTCTAATAAATAATATAATAAATAATAAAAGCAATCCATCCAAGACTCTGTAAACCCAGGGAATCAGGCTCTCCAATGTCGTTCTTTTTTGTTTTGTTTTATTAGTACAATAGCAAATCAAACAGATACCACTGTTACCTGACATAATTGCTACTCGCTTCTTCAGTATCTTCAACGTTACCGTCGTGCCAAATTAAAGGCCCCATATTTGACCATAAGGTGTGATGCTGATTAGCTAATACAAGCCGTTTCAAAATCTACCCTCTAGTGACATCACACATGGGAGTGTCCACCCAGATGTATGATGGATAGATCAGCCTACCAGTTGGTTCAGTCCACTAGGTTGGCTGGTTGATCTATCTATCATACATGGGTGGAACATGTGAATAGCTGCAATGTTAGATTAATAGATTTGTAAGATATTATGTCTCTGGACAATATCATTTTTGATACAATCATTTTGATATTTGGTTTTCCTATATTTTAATGATGGCATCCTTGATATTTCCATTCTCGAAGTTCTTAATGAAAATAAGGATGGCGCACACCCAACAGACGCGAGTTCATACACTCTTCCTCCTTTGCTGTGTCTTCATTTTGACCAACGCTTCGTTCAGACAATGAAAAGAAAAGAATATTACATTTCCCACGTGGTAAAATCTCAGTAGATTAGTTATTGATGTGAAAACTAATTACTTAATATAATACTAGGACTAATAATGCATATAGGCTATATAAAGGCCGATAATTAAGCAATATCACACGAGAGGGAGTGCTGTTATATCAGCGCTCAAGGAATGCCTGAGATCTAAAATCCAAGATGTCAGCTCCAATAAATCAAGATTTCAGCCCCCGTATTGCGGGAATTTGTGCTTCACTGGCGCCAATGAGCGGAACCACATACATGAATGGGCCGCCATTTTTGCCTTTTGTGTCTACTTTATGCAATGGACAGTTCAACCTATAGTGAGCGGCGGCATGGGATTGTTTGAGCAGCGCTGGACGTGAGAGAGTGACTTGATGGCTTTTATTTCCCTCTGGTGAAATGTACCTTGAAAGGACTTGCCATGTGTGAGTAGCTCTCTGTATGCTAGAATGAATAAGGTGTGTGTGCGTCTGTGCGCACATGGCCCGGCAAGAGCTCCAACCCATGCCCTTGTTCATAATAATGGCATGAATGTGATTATGTTGTTGAGAAACATTTGAGGAATCAGTACAAAACAAATACAGCAAGGACAATGTGGCAGTTGACCCCTACCAACACACCACCTAAGTAGCGTTGCCGGGCTCCTCCGACATTATCCTGGGTGCCATGAATGCTCACGCACCACAGGTGTGCCGCCACACCCGGCCCCAGAGTCTAACCAGCCTGACTCTGGCCAGGTGAGGCTGCCTAAACCAGCCATCAACCACACACACTCCACAGACACCCGCCTGGAAAAGTACTGGACTGAAGTCCTCCGACCAGGGATGGCGGATGTCTCTTTTTTCTTCGTGACCCCCTGCTGCCCAACATGTCTCTGGATGTGTGTGTGTGTGTGTGTGTGTGTGTGTGTGTGTGTGTGTGTGTGTGTGTGTGTGTGTGTGTGTGTGTGTGTGTGTGTGTGTGTGTGTGTGTGTGTGTGTGTGTGTGTGTGTGTGTGTGCATGTGTGTGTGGTGGTGGCAGCAGTGTAAAATGATCCAATTGGTCTTAAGCTCTCTAATCTGACTCTCTCCTGTGCCATCTTCTCCCCCCTACAAACTCCATCCACACACACACACACACACACACACACACACACACACACACACACACCTAAGCACACAGTGGCCGCTTTAAACACTAGGGGTTGGTGATCCTGAGCTTGAGGAGTGACTGAAGAACTGTATTTTATCTCACCTCTTCCCATCTCATACACAACCTCTCTCTCTCTCTCTCTCTCTCTCTCTCTCTCTCTCTCTCTCTCTCTCTCTCTCTCCCGCCCATCTCCCCCTTCCTCCCACTCTCCCAGTCCCCCGCTCTCTCATCTTCCTTGGTTGATCTTTCCTTGCTTTCCTTCCAGTATTGACTGAAACAAATGTGTCATCCATTCCGTGAATGACAATGCTCAGGGTGTTTAAACATTAACATATCAGAGCAGTGTGGACATGTCATTTGCGATACTCCTAAGCCATGTATTGCGTTGTATTTTGTCATTATTTAAATTGAGAACCTTTGATAACATTCATGTATTCCAAATGTTGTTTCTCTACATGTATTATACGTACACATACATACATATACACATACATACATATGTATATTCTACGCTCATCATTATATTGTGTCCCACTGTCTGTCTGTCTTTCTTTCAGGGGCTGACGTGATCAACTTTGATGGACAGGGAGTCATTTCATATCGTTTTAAGGTACCTTGTCTGTTATTTTCAAATGAATTATTCATACAAACTTATAATAAGAAGCATAATAAGAAGCATTTAGTCACATGGTTGAGTTTATGTGTGTTGAGGAAATGACCATTTTTGTGAATCTTGCTTTAATAATGTCAAGTATAATAAGAGTGTCTTCTAGAGGCAGTACATTTGCAAATTGGATTGGTTTTATTTTTGGCAGTTGTGTGTTTAATTGCCTTTTTTTACGCAAATGTATGATAGGGATTCAGTAGAAAATAATGGAGACTAAAGATTGAAAGGTAAAGGTTACATTTTACGCCCCATGAACGATTCAAAAGCATATCTGCCACACATCTATAAAAAGGCACCATTTAAATGACGCTGGAAAAGCTTGGAAACGAGATAGATGGGTTTGAGATGTTCGGGGTTTTACTTGTGGACGTTGAGCAGCCAGGATTGGGACTGGCCAATACACCAGGCACTAAAACACAATATTGGATTGGTTCATATCTCCGGATCATCCGGTTTAACAGCGGTAGCGCGGCTCACTGTGGAAGAGATAACCCATTAGCACAGCCGTGCGGAGGCGCCTGGTGTGTGCCTAAGCCAACCCCAGACTATCCACCACTCCCACTCACAGCTCCACGGCACCATCATAAAAATAGACATTTTACTCAGATGGAGACATCACATTTTTACAACGTGCCTCCACAATGGCAAGTTATATTGGTCAAATGCTGTACAATTCATTTTAGTGGTTTTAATAGCCATTTGTTATGTCAACCTTTCATGCTTTCGGTTCACCCGCTAATTAAAAGTCGCAGTGAATTGCAGTGGTGAACCAAGTGGGGGACTTATTTATGAATTAAGACGTTGATTTGAGGTAATAAATTATTTAAAACACTACACAGTGTACCTTTAAAGAAACTAAAGCTGTCAGATAAATGTAGTGGAGTAAAAAGTACAATATTTGCCTCTGAGATGTAGTGGAGTAGAAGTCTAAATACTTAAGTTAAGTACAAGTACCTAAAATGTGTACTTAAGTACTGGTACTTGAGTACTTTCCACTGGTGAATTGTAATGTTGCCATATTGTTCTCGGTCAGGGGTGTCAAAATCAATCTATGCAAGGGCCATATATATATATATATATATATATATATATATATATATATATATATATGTATATATACTCTTATAATGAATACCACAGGAGGTGATACAGTAAATAGACCTATAACAATTGCTTTTTAACAATAAATAAATTACTTACTTTGAAGGGACAAAGTGACAAATAGTTCCTTTTTATCAGCTAGATATCAATTTTGTCAGTGTGTGACATGACACCAAACACTTAATCAAATCTACTTTTCTTTTGAAAAGTAGGTATATGTGCATACAATTTTGATGATCCATCTGAAGTTTTTGAAAACTAAATGTGCCATTTAGCAGACCGAGGTGCATTTCCTCAGTCATTTTTTGTTAGTTGTTTGCATGGCACTTTGCGATGAATGGCATGGCTGCCTCTCTAGTTGCTGCTTGAGGTTACAACGTTGCACATGGAAAACCAGGAGTCCAACTGAATGGGCCACAGCAGGTTTGTCGTGCTAAAGTAAATGCTGCTGCTGAAACAGTGAGTGATCCTGATATTCATCATATATGCATCCTTGGATATAACGTAGGGTTAGGGTTAGTATGCATCCTTGGATATAACGTAGGGTTAGGATTAGTATGCATCCTTGGATATAACATAGGGTTAGGGTTAGTATGCATCCTTGGATATAACATAGGGTTAGGGTTGGTATGCATCCTTGGATATAACATAGGGTTAGGGTTGGTATGCATCCTTGGATATAACGTAGGGTTAGGGTTGGTATGCATCCTTGGATATAACGTAGGGTTAGGGTTAGTATGCATCCTTGGATATAGCGTAGGGTTAGGGTTAGTATGCATCCTTGGATATAACGTACGCTTTCATGTGGGCGTGAGGGGGAGGGTGGTGCGGCAATCCCGCACACAGCACCCGTGTATAGGAACACGTTTCCAATGCTTGCTGGGACTTGTAGTGCTGCACATGGCGGGAGTTAAAGATGCGGGCCAAAATGTATTGAAAACTGAAATGATTGTGCAGGCCGGATAGGATTTGGCCGAGGGCCTGATTTGGCCCCTGGGCCAAATGAAATGATGTGTTTGAAACATCCGTTCTAGGTGAACTTCCGAATTACAAAAAATTTAAATTAAATGTTTTGTGTCAGAGCATTTGTGATAGACACACAAAATCACGTTTCCCACAAAGTGAACCAATCTGGGAACATTGTGGGGGAGGGTTTGTTAATGAATAATTTGAATGAAAAAAACATAAAAAATGTGTCAGTTCTGATCAAAATTGCACCAAACAAAACTCAACCCGAGGATCAACATACCGGTATAAACAGCAGGGCGTGTACATCAGAATGCATCGTGGGAGTTTGTTGGCGATACTCCGCCATATTGAGAGGACTCAAGAGAGTACTGTAAATTCCTGTGTGTCACTTATGGCGCAGAGTGTTTTCTCTTGACCTCTGGGGGGCTGGGGGGCTAGGGGGTGTTGGTGTGTGGCCTGTGAAGCCCTTTGAGACTAACTGTGATTTAGGGCTATACAAATAAAATTGACTTGACCTGACTTAAGTCAATGTAAATATACCAGTAACCTAACGTTGTTTTGCCACCTCTTGCATGAGAGACGCTGTGACAGTTTAAAAAACAATGATGTCTTCCCATAAGGACAAATAACAATTAATGACTAAACAATGACCAAAAAAACACTACTGACACTATAACTCGCATTCCAACGCTCCTATGCGTATCAAGAGGGGAAGCTTCATTGTTCATGGTCTTAAGTTGTCACTGCTTTTATTCATGTGGGGTGTGTGTGTCTAGGTGAAGAAGGTAAAGATCATCAAGGACGTGATCACGCTGAAGTTCAAGACGTCGGAGAGCGAGGGGGTGATCCTGCACGGCGAGGGCCAGCAGGGGGATTACATCACCCTGGAGCTCCACAAGGCCAAGCTGCTGCTGCAGATCAACCTGGGTATGCAACACACACACACACACACGTATACATTCATGCGCACACATGCACAGACATACATGCACGCAAGCATTCACATTCACACACACACAAACACACACATGCAGGCACGCGCACACCCACGTACACACATACGCACACACACACACACACACACATATACGCCCACACACACACATATATACGCACACACACACACACACAGATAACCACACACACAGATATGCACACACAAGCACGCACACACACTACTCAAACAAAATAAGTATTTCATTTTAGAATGACCCCGACCGACAATTATTTTAAAGTGTTACCCAAAGTTTACGTTTCAGAGGAATTTCAACCGACCCTGAGAACAAAAAGAATGCTTTCTTATTTCTGGATGTCAGGTTGTTTTTTTTCACACCTAAGGAATCTAGTGCCCTCGCCTTCCCCTTGCATTCAAACTGCATCTAGAATAATCCAGCTGCTGTAGAAGTATGGTTTCAGTAAAAAAAAAAAATGAAATAAAGGCTGTCCACATTCACACACAGTGCCATTTCTCTCAGTCGTGTAAATCACAGATACTCTCCTCAAGGCTCACCCTAACCCTAACCCTCAAGGCTAACCATACCCCAAATAAATCATTTCACTGAAAACTATTATCTTCATATACATTGCCTGCTCACCTGTGTGTATGTCCGTGTTGCACGTTCTCCCTGGCAGGCAGTAACCAGTATGGCTCCATCCTGGGCCACACCTCCGTGTCCAGCGGCAGCCTGCTGGACGACCACCACTGGCACTCGGTGGTCATCGAACGCTTCCGCCGCAATGTCAACTTCACCCTGGACACGCACACTCAGCACTTCCGCACCAACGGAGAGTTCGACCACCTCGACCTGGACTACGAGGTGAAGGGATCGGGGTGGGGTCAAGGGGTGACGGTCGACACAATTACACACACACACACACACACACACTTTAAAATACTCACAAATATAGATACAAAATGATACTAAAGCAGTTTTACATGTCAAATGTATTGTCATGTGGGCATTAATAGAACAACGAGCCGCAGTCAATATTGTCATTGAGCACAAGTAACTACATAGAGAGTCGTGTGTGTGTGTGTGTGTGTGTGTGTGTGTGTGTGTGAAAAGCCTCTATGCACAACTCACTTCTGTCGAAATCCTTCCGGGGCCTACATAACTCCTCCACCACGAAGGTTGGAAAAACCCATCAAATCATTAGCTGTGCTAGCTAGCAACCTACAGCCCCCAACACCCCCAGATCCCCCACAGACTCCTCATGGTCTCGCTGTTTGATGATTTACTCTTTCCTGTCTTTCATGTGGTTCTTTTTTTTAAAGTGAATCAATCAATCAATCAATCAATCATCCTATTTGACATTGGTTGAATAGATGGATGGATGGATGTTTGGATGGATAGATAGATGTGTTTGGGTAATGTAATACAGACACAGCTAATTATAATCATACACTGGAAATAGACTCTGAGCTGTGTAACCAGTGTAATTTGTACTGTTAGTGTTATGATGTTATGAGTGTGTGTGTGTGTGTGTGTGTGTGTGCATGTGTGTGTGTGTGTTGGTTTGTGTGTAGTAGTAGCCTACACTGTGTTCTGGTGTATTCCCGTGTGTGTGTGCGTATCTATGTGAGCGTATGCATCCCTGGGAGCACATGCGGTGTAGTGTGTTTCCACTATAAAGTAGCCTCCAGTATGCCAATTAACCTAAAAATGTTGAATTAAGTGATCGTTCAGGGAATCTTTACCACTGGATTATAGGTTAGAGCCTGGTGTGTGCGTGCATGCGTGTGTGGGCGCGTGTGTGTGAGCAAGTGTGTCCACTAAACCTGGAAGGATATTGTCAACGGTCTTATTGGCCAACAAGGCCTCTCGAGACAGAGCCTATACACTTTCATCTCCTCAGTGTGTGTGTGTGTGTGTGCGTGTGCGTGTGCGTGTGTGTGTTCGCAAGGTGATGCTTCACTAGCCTTCGTAATTACTGCCAAGGGTAGACACAAACAGACCCTGGATTTTCACTCTATAGGCTTAACGAGTACACCAGCTCTCAGAGACACACACACACACACACACATACCTACACTTGATGCGCTACATGTGCACACCATAGACTGCATAAAATAGGAACACACACAATGCATTCATACACATGCGTGCGTGCAGACACACACACACACACCTTCCTCCACATCCTCCCAGATATATTCTGAAAATGGAAAACCACACATGAGAACTTCTGTGAAGAAAACCTATAACAATCAGAGGAAACAAAAATATATATATGTTTTTTTTTTCCGCGGTATTGAATATTGTCTTTATTATTTGATGGAAACCCCTTCTTGGAAACAATATAAGCTCATCCTTAGTACATTATCTCTATATATTACATTATATGTGTGCATGTGCATTATATCAGACACCAGATATACATGGAAATTGTCATGGTACATTGCACATTTGAAAGAACAATATACCCTTCATGGCCTGTACACATTGTATATGGTGAATATAATGTATATTTCAGTTTATATATTTCAAGGCTACTTGGAATAAGATAAGCAGTTTTTAGAATGGTATATTTCAATTTACATTCTTTATCTTTGTCTCTCTCTCTCCCTCACCCTCTCTCTCTCTGTCTCTCCCTCTCTCTGGATGTCCCTCTCTCTCTCTCTCTCGCTCTCTCTCTCCGTCTCTCTCTCTCTGTCTCTGCCTGTCTCTCTGTCTCTCGCTGTCTCTCTGTCTCTCTGTCTCTCTCTCTCTCTCTCTCTCTCGCTGTCTCTCTCTCGCTGTCTCTTTCACTCTGTCTCTGTCTCCCTTCCCCTCCCCATGTCTCTCTCTCAGCTGAGTTTCGGGGGAATGCCGTACAGTGGGAAGCCGTCAGGAGGCGGGAGGAAGAACTTCAAAGGCTGCATGGAGAGCATTAACTACAATGGAGACAACATCACCGACCTGGCCCGCCGCAAGAAGATCGACACCTCCAGCTTTGTATGCACACACACACACACGCACATACACACACCAACACACGCACAGCCCATATAATGACCTCAGTAATTAAGACCTCAACACAAACAGAGACATGAGACTTCCAGGGCTGGCCAAACACTTAACATGCATATCAGTTTTGGTCTTTTATGCGTCTAAATAATCTCACAGTGGGGACAAATTGTATCCAACACAGCCTGGGAGATGCATAATTTATCAGGCTTCCCTATACTCTCACTAAGCATCAGCCTGGCTGTTCTCTACATTCTCCTGTTTGATCCTCTGTCTGTTATTTTCACCACCGACTAAGGATTATCTCTCTCTCTCAATGTCTCTCTGTCTAAAGTAGCATATGCAGTGCCTCACTTCCTCTTCAAAACACACAGCACTTTGCGCCTCATTAAGTATTTTGGCGACGCTGTAAAGTTGTTCAACCGGCAGCCTTTGATACGCTACCTTCCCCTGAAGCCTTTTTGTATTTTTTATACCTTGTTCCTTTGGCCTCTCCGACTCTCTCCGCTCCTGGAATCAAGCAGAATATCTTAGCGTGGCACAGACCCACCGGAAGGCGATAGACTATGCATATCAACATGTCTTATTCACTTTGTATGGGGGGCGCGATAGTGTCCCTCTCAAAGCATGATGGGAAGTTTACTTTGTGCCAATAGAGAGGCGATGTTTGCGGTGCGATCAACCATTTTATTTGGACTAAAAAACCTTCAGTGAGTTCTGGCAGACCTGCGATGACTCGCTGCTCCGGATTCCACTTACAATGCACATCGGCTATAGCTTGGTGGTGGGCTGTACAACACACGCACGCAGGCACGCACACGCACACATGCACGCGTACACACGCGCATGCCCTCTTGGCCAGGCCCCTTGCAAAAGAGGTTTTTATTCTCAATGTGTTCAACCTGGATAGAAAAAGGTTAAAAAAAAGAGAGAATAATAATACAAAAATACAAATAAAAAACATACACACACACACATGCACCTTCAAAGATACACACATGCATGTAGACACACACACACACACACACATGCTTACACATGCACACATATATACACAGATTCACACAGACACAGATGCACAATCAAAGATACGCACACATACGCGCGCACACACACACACACACATACACATACACGCTATATAAATAAATAAATATATACATGAGCACATTACACATAATTAGGATTCACTCCAGTACAATCTGAAATTGACCTGTGGACAGTATGGCTTCTGTCACGCCATTCCCACAACTGTTATGGACCGCACTCCCACCCGGCTACAGTTCAGGTCTGTCCGTCACTCAAGATGAAGATGTGTCACTCGTACCGCCACCGCAGTGTCTGCCTCAGGTCAATCGTGTTAGGAGTCTTATTATTCACAGGAGATTCAGTGGAAGTGACTTTTAAAGTTCTCTCTCTCTCTTTCTGTCTGTCTCTCTCTCTCTGTCTCTCTCTCTCTGTCTCTCTCTCTATGTCTCTCTCTGTCACCCACTCTTGCTCCCCTCCTCTCTGACTCAGCGCAACCTGTCCTTCTCCTGCATGGAGGCGCACTCCTTCCCCGTCTTCTTCAACGCCACCAGCTTCCTGCAGCTGCCGGGGCGGGCCAATCACAACGCAGCGTCGGTGGGCTTCCAGTTCCGCACGTGGAACCCCGACGGACTGCTGCTGTTCAGTAACCTGGGCGACGGGACGCTGGAGGTGTCCCTGGAGAGCGGCCAGGTGGCGGTGCACATCAACACCTCGCGGGCCGGCCGGACTCAACACACTGACATGTCCTCAGGTAGGGGGCCGAGGAGTGTCTGTGTGTGTGTGTTTTGCTTTGTGTTGCTTTTTTATTTTTTTATTTTACTTCTTACGCTTTTGTTTCCCCGGGCACTGCTGCTCTCTCTCTCTCTCTCTCTCTCTCTCTCTCTCTCTCTCTCTCCCTCTCGTTGTCTCGTCGCTGCCCTCGTTGGGACACACTCATTTATTCCAGCGACTGTTGCTGTAATAGGCCATTATGCCCAAGGGTAGGGATCATTACAGAGTTCCCCTCTAGGCTAATTGAGCCTGCACTCGCCATGCCATGGGTATAGCTACAATACACACACACACAGCAAGCACACATGCACAAAAGCACTGACATGCACAAACCGAACACTGCTTCTGCGGCGGCCTTTGAGAGGCTGAACTGAGAGAGAGAGAGAGAGAGAGAGAGAGAGAGAGAGAGAGAACATCACTTTAAAAATGTGCCCGCTTGCCATTGGTTTTAGAGAGAAAATAAATAAGCACTTTCTCGAGTAATTATTCAGACCTCAATAACAAAGTTGATATTAAAGTGGGAGGCTCCATTTATGGCACAAAGGTGCATCAACCATTGCATCAAACATTGCGCACGCAACCAAACCAGAAAGGATAGCAGTTTTGGAGCAAATAATAGACCCAAGACAGAACATTGATGCACACCACAGGAAAGAGTAGCAGTTTCAGACATGTACGGACCAAGCGACACAGAAAAAGTCCAGAGAGAACCAGTCCAGGGCACTCCCAGAGACATCCACCCACTGCCTAAGCCTATCCGTCAGGATGCTACAGTATCAAAAGCTGAGCTTGTAACGACTGGTGTAACACAGGCAAAGAAGGACTCGCACAACTCAGAGACAACAGGATCTTGAATTTAAGCAGTCTTTACTTATCCAGAATAGGTTCAGTACACAGGTAATCAAATCCAACAGGGAGTAGGCAAAAAGGCAAAGTCGGGAGAACTAGCAGAGATCAAAAACCAGGAATGCAAACACTAGCGATAACGCTGGAGCGCTTGAAACAAAGACGATCTGGCACAGAGGGAAGGGGAGACACAGACTGAGGGGCCATCCACACGGAGACGCTTTTTGGTTTAAACGCAGATGTTTTGCATCGTTTTGGCTCGATCGTCCAAACGAATCCTGTAAACGCATTGCTTGCAAACGAACTTTTCTGAAACCTGGTCCCAGGGTGAAAAAATTCACAAACGAAGCCCTTGAGTGTTCGTTTGGACGGCCAATACGCATACTTGCGTTTCGATGACGTCATCGCCACACCCCTCGTGCGTAACCTCTTGTAACCCGTGACGACATCTCATAACAACAACAATGGCAGACTACATGCTCGTGTTCCTGCTGGAGAAGATATTGTGCCCATTAGGGTTACTATCGCAAAATATTATGCTCCTGTGCCACCACGCTGAGCAAAAAAGGCTGCTGGACAACCACATAAGCCACTTTTTACATTTATTTACTTTTTGCGCGTGCTCCGCCTCTTCCTCTCCGTTTCTGGTGAATTTCTAAAACTGAAACAGCGCCACCTATACGCCTGGAATATGAAGTAGCGTGTTGAGTCGTATCGAGATGGATCCGTTTGGACGCAAATGTTCTTGATACGATGCCAGGGAAAACGGGGGGAAAAAAGATTGTTTTGGTACGTGTGGACTTACACAAGGAGATCTAATCAGGCACAGGTGAATCTAATCAAGGCAGGGTAGGCAATCACACAGGCGGGAAACACGCGAGGGCAGGAAGTGAAGTATCTGAAACGTGAGGAAAGGTGAGTCCCACAAAATAAAAGAGGAAATGATGATCAAAAGAAACTGAAAACATAACTTTTAACATGAAGAGCGGGACTACACAGCGATCCAGATCCATGATCCAGTAGCAGCAAAACAGAGCATTCACCCACATCAGAAGAGATCATTATGTCATTGGAGACTTTGAGAAGAGCTCCTCCTCCTCCTCCGAGCTGTTTCAGTGGAATGCTCCTGACGAAAACCAGTATGTATCTAAAATGTTATGTGCAGTCAAGACAGCAGTGAGCTGTTTGGCAACAACTTTTTCTTATCGTTTTGAAGTTAAAGGCAGCTTAGAAATAGGCCTATAATTTTTGGGAAGGGATGGATCAAGATTTGTTTTTTCAGAAGAGGCTGAACAACCGCATGTTTAAAATAAGCTGAGACAACCAGATTGCAGGGAGCTATTTATAATAGAGATCAGGCATGGACCAACAGACCCAAGAACACTTTTAAACATGGAAGCTGGTAAAATATCTAAAATAATCTAAAATATCCTCAGAGCTTGAGGAAGGTTTCATACTGCCCACCAGATGAATGAGGTCTTGCAGGCAAATAGGAGAGAAGCATTCCAAAATTGAGGGCCGAGTTTGATAAGCAGAAAAGGGAGTAGAAGAGGTAATGATGCTAGCCCTGATATCTCTAATCTTATCCACAAAAAAAAGAGAAAGTTATTGCAATCCTTATTTGAAGAGACAGGCACATAAGGAGGTACAGGAGCGACAATGTTGTTGATGGTGTCAAACAGGACTTTAGGGTTGTGTTTACTGGAGGGAATTAGGTGAGCAAAGTAAGAAGCCCTCGCATCCTTAACCATGTTGTTAAACTCAATTATAAGGTATTTGTAATAGACGGTGAACATTGAGCTTGGTGGATTTCCAGTCGCTCTACCCTCCGACATTTACGCCGGAAACAACGGATAGTGTAATTTAACCAGGGGGATGAATCGACGAAGGGAACAAGTCTCATTTTAATGGGAGCCACTTTATCCAAAACGGCGGAGTAATGTGTATTGAAAGAGTGGACCAGACTAGCAACATCAGTGTGGAAGTCAACACTGCGCTTGGGTCAAAAGCTGCAGAAAACCTCTCTGCTGAGAGGCAATTTAATGCGAGAGCAATTGACACATTTACTGGGCAGAGAATCTAAAATAAAAGACAGGTTGAACAAGACACATTCATGGTCAGTGACAAGCAGCTCCTCAGAGCAAATAGAATCCATATTTAAACCAAGCGTAAAAACAAGGTCCATGGTATGATCCCTGATTTGTGTGGGACCATGTTGAATAAAATTAAAAGAAAGTGATATTAATGAAATCAGCAGCAAAGCTGCAAAAAATGGCATTGACGTGAATATATTAAAATCACCAACCATAATAACTCTGTGCAACCTATTTGCGGGCAGAGTTCAATTAGGGGGCCCTATTCCATGCTCCTTTGTGAAGTCTCAGTCAGAAACAGGAAGGCCAAGCATTTAGAGATATATAAATCGTTCAGTATAAAGGACTTATTCGCAGTGGAGCAAGCATTTAACAGCGCCATGCTGAGGGGCACATACCCTCCACTGGCAACAGTGTGGGCCCGAGCCAAGGGCCGCAGGAAACTGGAGTCAGCCCCGCTGCGCACAGCAGAAGGTCTCACCGGGGGGGAGGCCCTGGCTATAACAACAGTCTGAATAGGTAGAATAGATGTACTGGTGAAAGTGCTCATATTAATACCAGGGGAGGACAGTAGGGGGCGCTAGCACTGGAAACAGTGGCCTGAGATGAAACCGCAGAAGAAGAGGGGTATTACGGGTGTGTGTGTGTGGGAAGTAAACACATCATGTGGGGAGGTCTGTACCACGCGCAAATTGGCTGCTAGCATTTGGCTACCCAGCCTGTTGTGGTGGACAATCTAGGTCTCTGGTCAATGCTAAAAAGGGAGAAGCAATCCCAAAACAAATTCAAATTGTCGATAAACCTATTTTGTGAGCTCTGCAGGCAGATTGGGGCTAAGTGTGGAGGTTGAGGATTCTGGTGAAACGCCCTGCTCCAAGAGCCAGTGTGGGACTAAGACCGGAGATAAAAACAGACTTTCCACAGCTATTTAAAAGTTAAAAAGCATCGATAGTCCCCACATGCACTATTACCTGTTTGATGAGGACGGGAGTGAGCACAGTAGCCCCGGGAGTTTATCCAGGATGACCTGGATCGTGGCTCCAGGGAAGCAGTGTGTGGCTGCATGTAAGAAACGGATGTTTCTGATTATGGAATCCCCAACTATTAATGTGGTTGGGGAGAAAAGGGGACGAGGAGGTGAAGGCTGTGGATTCTCATGGCAGGAGAGGGCAGGATCCGTGTGTTAAAGTTGCTGACTTTAACACACAGGACGGGGTGTCCAAGCAGGCCTCCTTAAGGTTGGCAATCTTTCTGTTTGCTTTCTGGAGTAGCACACAGTCCTCACAGGGTGTAGTTGGCAGTGTTTGTTAGTGCTAACATGATGAGGAAGGTGGACAGTCCAACTGAAAAAACCAACAAGTCCTCCAACTCATACGCTCACTGTTGTCGTTTGTTCATGCACTAGAATACGACCCACTGGAGCGTTTTTTTCAAAGAGCGCCCCCAGCGCCCCCTGTCCGTGACGTGGGGATACAGATACTTTTCGCCGATGAGCATTGTGGGTGATATTAAGGGTTAGGGTTTTCCGCCAATGAGCATTGTGGGTAATATTAAGGGTTAGGGTTAGGGTTAGTTAGGGTTGGTTAGGGTTAGGGTTAGTTAGGGTTGGTTAGGGTTAGGGTTAGGGTAAAGTTAGCTAGAAGTAGAGGTTTTCATATCCTGTCTTCAAAACAAAAGCATTGTCACTGTCTCTAAGCTTTTATTTTGTAAACAGCCGGAAATGAGTTTACTTCGTACCGTTGCTGGCATGACAGTTGTATAGCAATGTCGGAAGCAAATTTTAAAATAGGCTATATTTGGACAAATTGACTACGTATTTGGGATCTACGTTGTTACTTTCTCGCCTGAAATGTTTTTTAAAACTTAATAAAGTGACATATTAACGGTCGTACAACGAAAAGTGGAGTCAGCTTTTTAGGGCCGGAGGTTACGCTAAACGTAACAATGAGTCGTAAATTCGGGTGCATTCAAAACGACAACAGTGAGCGTATGAGTTGGAGGACAGTCTGGAAAAAACAAGTTTGAGTAGCAAGCCCCACTAACAGGTAAGATTCCAGCCGAGATGACAGAAACAGTGTTGATGTAATCTGTGTGGTGGTGCGCTGTGGACGGTGGCAGCTTCGTTGACAGATACAATGTTTAGCGTTGTCAAGTAGGCTAGCTGCTCCTATCGAGCACTTCAGCAGTTAATCAGACAGCGTTTGCCGGAGATCAAAAAGAGATCACAGCTTGTACCGTTGGTTATTGACTGGTAACCAAAAGGAGAGACGGTGTACAAAAAGATAGGAGAATCTGACTACATAAAACAAGCTAAAATAGAAAAACAATCAGGTGGAGAAGAGGCAGGAACGGAGAGCTGTCAGTGGCACGTTGTCTCGTTGTGCGTAGAAAGAGCGAGAGAGAGGTCTCTCACTTGCAGGAATTTACAAGGAGGAAAGCCCCTGTGCACATCATTACAATAGCTTTTGTCTGTTCCCAAATTCAACATAAAAGTATGACAATTTCACTTTACCACTTCAGTGAACATGCTTCTTTCTTTCTTATTTCCAAAGTGTTTCTTTTCTTCGCGCAGATTTACAGACAAATCCACGTCTTGTGTTGTGTGTGGTCGCTAGGCTCTGAGGGAACGGAAAGCGATCCGGTTCGTCTTTGTGACAGTGGTGCAAAAATAATACCACTTGGAAACGCAAGGGTGGGAAAAGTTGAAAAGTTGTGTACTCGCACTTTAAGGAACATCCATGATATAATTTGCGGAAATTCATGAATATGTTTTATGCAACTCATTTAGATATGATTTCAACTTGGCTAAACGGCTGTAGGTTCGAGATGTGCGGTTGAATGCAGGCTAGCTAGGGGAAGTATGAAACAGATGTAGGATTGAGACGTGGGGTAGAATATAGGCTAGCTAGGGGAAGTATGAAACAGATGTAGTTTTGAGACATGGGGTAGAATATAGGCTAGCTAGGGGAAGTATGAAACAGATGTAGGTTTGAGACGTGGGGTAGAATATAGGTTAGCTAGGGGAAGTATGAAACAGATGTAGGTTTGAGACGTGGGGTAGAATATAGGTTAGCTAGGGGAAGTATGAAACAGATGTAGGTTTGAGACGTGGGGTAGAATATAGGTTAGCTAGGGGAAGTATGAAACAGATGTAGGTTTGAGACGTGGGGTAGAATATAGGCCAGCTAGTGAAAGGTGAAACAGATGTAGGTTTGAGACGTGGGGTAGAATATAGGCCAGCTAGTGAAAGGTGAAACAGATGTAGGTTTGAGACGTGGGGTAGAATATAGGCCAGCTAGTGAAAGGTGAAACAGATGTAGGTTTGAGACGTGGGGTAGAATATAGGCCAGCTAGTGAAAGGTGAAACAGATGTAGGTTTGAGACGTGGGGTAATGCAGGCTAGCTAGAGAAAGATGAAACAGAGAAGACATAATTACAAGACGGTCCATATCTGGGATGGCGCCACTGACCTGAATATCTCTTTATGACCTCATTCTCTATTGCCGTGGTAACCCTGAGGGCCCCCCAGGTCATTAAAGTTAATGGTCCTCCATGATTGGAAACATAGGGGCCACAATGGGCCTGGACTCACACTGGCACACACACACACCAGGGAACATGTATGTGCTTGCATCCATGCTCACAAATCCATATGACACACATGCATAGCACATGTATGCACAAACATATGTGCATACACACCATACAAACAGAAATATACTGTATGTATACAATACATGTACTATCTAATATTAAATGTAATCTAATATCACATTTGCATTCCTCGCAGATGAATATAAATGAAGTCTATTAACACACATACAACAAAAGTGTGCGTGTGTGTGTGTGTGCGCGTATCTTTGCCTATCTGTGTTAATATAACACTTAGCATAGTTTCCTAGGGGAATTGTGATCTAATTTCTCTGTCACTTTCCTTTTAGTTACGCCTTAAATCCCCCCTCCCCTTACCATCTTGTTGTCTTGCTTCAAGGCAGGACATTTTCTTGAAGTCTTTGCAAAGCCACCAAAGCATTCACTAAGCATTTTAATCAAAATTTGACATTCAAATGTATGTGTGGTATTTAGTCATGTGATGGTAGTCCTTTCAAAGACCTTGAAATCCTTGACTACAGTCACTATAAACAGGTTTTGTGTGTGTGTCTGTGTGCGTGTGTGTACGGTACATGTGTGCGTGCGTGTACGTCCATGTAGTTGTGTGTACTAATGTGTGTGTGTGTGTGTGTGTGTGTGTGTGTACTCGTGTGTTTGTGTGTATGTATACTTGAGGACACATCTATAAATGACTTAATTGTCATATTGTTTCCATGGAAACAAAGAGTGTCCATGTAGCAAGACGTGACATAATATATATGTTTTCACCTTCATTCTGTTTTTCATGTGACGTAACTGTCCTCGCTGCTGGTCTTTGTTGATGCCAAGAGCAAAACTACTACTCATATGTGGCATCTTGACCATAGACATAAATACAGAAGCATAGCTTTGAGGAGATATGAGGAAACCACAGAATTTATATTATTTTTATTGTGTTAATATAATACATTAGCTGTCTGTGGTAGTAGTGATAGATGTGATTGTATTAACAGAGTTGTCGTTGTATTAGTATTCGTAAAAAAATATTTGTATTATCAACAAGTATTACAATTGGTGTGAAGCCAAACTAAATTAATCAATTAATCAAGTTTACTTTAATGAAAGGTGAATTGACGTTTTGCTGTTCTCTCAGAAATCACTTGTCATAATCAACCATTTATTGCATCAAGGATTGAGGATTTAAATTAAGGATTTAAAGTCTGACATACAACATTTGACAACAGGGAGTACTATACATCAGGGGGTACATCAGATATCTCAACCCATTGTGTAGGTTAGATACAATACAGCACGTAACCAAAGCAGGTGGAGGCTGGGGTGGTGGTGGGTGAAAGCCAGCTCAGCCCACATAACTTTGCAGAGAGAGAGAGAGAGAGAGAGAGAGAGAGAGAGAGAGAGAGAGAGAGAGAGAGAGAGAGAGAGAGAGAGAGAGAGAGAGAGAGAGAGAGAGAGAGAGAGAGAGAGAGAGAGAGAGAGAGAGAGAGAGAGAGAGAGAGAGAGAGAGAGAGAGAGAGAGAGAGAGAGAGTGTGTGGTGCTCAGTTAAAATTGAACGCACACAAGAATTATAATAATGGAAAAAGGTCTCCAGCACAGATTTTGAAAAAAAAAGCACACTGCAGCCATACACGATATACTGTAATGTTGTCCCATCTCCCTGAGGGTATGTCTGTGAGCGCTGGTGCAGCTGTGTGTGTGTGTGTGTGTGTGTGTGTGTGTGTGTGTGTGTGCACATGCATGCATATGCAAGTATAGTATGATTTTATTTTTTCCCTTGGTCTACCTGTCTGAGACATAGCGCAAAGCTCTTGAAAATCACCTTGGAGGAATCCACGAGGGCCCTGGCCTGCTCAATACATTTATAGCCCCGAAAATGGATCAATGTGTGATGAGTCTGGTGATGACATCGACAAAAGTAAGAAAAGGACAGGTGAAGGTTTTGGAGAGAAGGAGGAGATGAGAGAGGAGAGGGGAGGAGAAGAGAAGAGAAAAGTAAAGATTGACAGCATGTTTTTTGTAGAGGTAATTTAGTGGCTAAATTCAAGAGATATCAGAACACGGATAACATGTTGTACTTAATCCAAACAATTTCTGTCTCTCTCGCTCTCTTAATATTTGTCTCTCAGGTCTTTATTACTTTCCACAGATGTTTTGTTTTTCCATGGCTCATAATTTTTAAATTCAATATTTAATGTCCTTATTTTTCAAATTTGTGTTGGTTTGTCTCAGTTTCCAATTTACTCACGACTGGTTTTTACTTCTCTATTGTTTTCTCGCTCTCTTTCTCCTTCTCTCTCTCTACCTCTCTCTACCTTTCTCTCTTTGCTCTCAAATTGGATCAGTCAGACGCTGACTATCTTTTATCCGTCATTGATCCCTGAGGCAAATATGGCTGAAATCAATTGAAATACAATGCTCTCTAGCTTCCTCCTTCGTGTGACACACACACACACACACACCCACACACACACGCGCACGCACACACACACACACACACAGGCACACACTCATAAACACGCACACACTCATACACGTGCACAAGTACGTACGGACACATACACACACATTCGCACACACACGAATGTGCAAGCTTACACACACACAGACACACACACACACACATTTCATCTCCCAAGCTGGCAGGGTATGTGGATGTCTTACGTGGTCCGTTGCCAGACAGTTTTCAACCCGAGGCGTTGGCTTCCCAGTCTCTGATACGTCTGATCTGCCTGCTTCTGTGGCCCGTCTAGACAAACGCATGACTTCATGATCGATGGCCCTATATTCTCCCCTCGCTATGATTGAGTTTACTTTATATAAATCCAGCTCAGTATCATTGGGGTGTGTAATCATCACCTTTTTGGGGGGGAGGGATATTGGCGAGGCTCCTATTGGTGGTCCAGCAGTTAAAAAGAAAAGAAATGGTGAAAGGATGAGTGGAAAGAGAAAGAGAAGTGATTTCCGACTGGTGTGCTAGAGAGTAATGAGACGCCCTGTTTCTGCTGTGTGGCACTGGGATGGGGAGTTGAAAAACCTTCTCTGCCGTCAACTCTGTCACTCGGGGTCTTTTTACTTTGTGACTTTTTGAGGGCAATATTTTCTTGTAAAGGGATATGAAATGTAAGCTGCAATTTCATGGAACTTGGTTGTAGAGATAGCGAGTAAAGGTTACAGGTTTGATTGTGATTTTAAGATAGATATTTCTTTGGTGTAGTTTAGGTGTTTATTTTTTTTCAGCAATTTCTACCGTCATTGTGTTCCTCTTGGCGATTCTTTCTCTGGGCAAAACTTGTTTTCTTTCTGACATTGCAGGCTTTACACCGCGATCCACTCATACTAGCCTGGGTTACATCAGCGTATCTCTCTTCACTTTCCGCTCACTAAGGGGTTTGGAGAGGGCCTGTTTTCCCTTCACTGTTTGTGTCTGTATTGTGTACTATGTTTGCATCAGACTGATCTCTCTCTCTCTCTTTCTCTCTCTCTCTCTCTCTCTCTCTCTTCCCCCCCCCCCCCCCCCCCCCCCCCCCCCCCCCGCTCAACTCAACTCGCTGTGACCCCCTGAACCCACTCCGTCTTCCCCCAGGAGCAGCAGCAGCAACCTAAAACCTCCAGCATGACTCATTCTGCGAAAGCTCGCTCCCCTTTAGAAGCAAAAACACGAGAGTTGTGCCCCCTTCACAGTTCAATTTTCTGCATGAAAAAGCAAGTGTAACAACAATATCAATATTGCCATGGAGTTCAATTCTGTCCAAAAGCCGTAGAATTTTTCAACTTAACTCAAATTATGCATTTATTTAGCTTGTGTTTCAAAACACAATGTCTATAGTTATGTATATATCTATATTTGCCCATGCGTGGTCGGTAGAGGTGCGCGGATGGCGGTTACAGCCGCGGACTCCGCGGTTAAACCGCGGATCAGGGCGGATGACCTTACGAAAAATAATATTTTAATTAAATTCGGGCGGGTGGCGGTTGAACCAATCAAATGAAAAGATATATATAAGTTATATTGTTAAATATTGTTACTTGCATCCGATAAAAACGAGCACACTTTTTTTTCTCGCGTCAGCAGCGCCCACGGATGGCGGGCGGGTGCGGTTTTGAAATTGGTCAAAAAACGTTGGTGCGGATGGATGGCGGACGGATGATGAGTTTTGTGATGCGGTTGCGGATACAATAATAGCCCATCCGCGCACCTCTAGTGGTCGGCACATCAGCACTATAAAATATGGTATCCCTTAGAAAAATACATTGTCAAAATGTCAAAAAAATATGGTTGAGGTTTGAGTTACCCATGATAAATACGTGTTAAAGTTTACTGAAGTTAATCACACACTACTAAAGGGAAATTCACCTAAAATAACCATATAAGCAATATGTGAACAAAGCAAGCAACCATCTTTGAAAAGGACACTGAACATAACTGAATATAGAAATGGATTTATTCTGTAGTTTATTAGAAGTAATCAAAAGAAAGATATTTGACTCTGCATTTCAATATGAAGAAAGGACATAGAAATGTCATAAAACTATGGCCATGGAAATCATAAAGTAGCAATGTCCCAGTTCAGTTTTTACAAGACACATGCGAGGTAGTTAACTTTTACAACTTCAATCTATTTCTTTTTTCCTTCACGCCCTTTATCTCAGCAGTGAAAACCTGCGTGGGAGCTACAAAACCAGTGGAAAATATGACACCGGTTTACACCAGGAGGGAGATTATAGATTTACACCTTGTATTCACTCTCACTACCAACAAGAAAAGCATGGAAAAAAATATACTTTTCTCACTTTCCTCAAATAGGGACAGACCGAGAATAGGCCACGCTCACACCGGAACAAACCATCGCACTCCATTGACCTAGTATTAGCGGCCCCTGAATTATTAACTAAAAGAGCTAAAAAAGCTGTTGTGTGGTTGTACGAACACAGCTATGAACCCTGGTCTTCAGTCTTCCCAAGCAAGAAAGTCTATTCAGTCCATTAGATCTGAGGGGGATGGAAATAAACTCTGGGATCCTGAATCAAGGCACACCTAAGAATTTAAAACTAATATGTAAGAGGCTCTGTCAGAAATGTCCACTGGTATTTGTGTAATTTGCAATTTTAGCTAGCTCCTGTTGGCTGAATGTGCACTGGCACTGCGGTGAACTCGTTTTAATATTCAGTACTCAACTCGCAAACGCTACATGCAAGAAAAAAGATGATTACTGGAATCAGATGGACATGGAAAACAAATTAGAGCATTGTATTGCAATTATTGTCTTGGGTGCATTCAAGATCTGTTTTTCAAAGTTGTCTTAAGGACACAAGGTTTAGCTTTTCTGTATCTATACTAGAGATGTGCATAGATTAAAATCTTTAATCTAGATTAATTTAATGGTAATCTTGAAATTAATCTAGGTTAATCTAGATTAAGGCGGCTCCTTGGAATGATGTCGAAGGTGTCCATAATATGTATTTGCTACCTACATAATGACATATATTGCCTAAATAATGACTAAAAGTGGGTCTGCGCGATTGTTGAGCGGGGGGGGGGGGGGCGTGCTACCGGAGCTTTTTCTTGAACGGGGGGTGCTACCGGAGCCTTTATTTGCCCGATTGTTGAGCGGTATCGCAGCGCGGTAACGCCGATAACGGCCCATCACTAATCTATACGTATCTGACTTTTGAGGGAGCAGACTAGTGAAATAATGCTTTGAAATCGTTAAATTCAGTTGACAGTTGGCAACAGTTGGCAACAAAAAATGCAAGGTAAAGAGGCCACTTTTTGTTTGTTTTAAATTTGCAGCTGGGTTTGGCTGCCATTGGGAGGCTTAATGTCTCGATAGGCAACAGTAGGAAGCTACAGAAACTGTTAAGATGACTTTGTCGTAGAGTACACCGCGTGGTGGAAGGCGCACACACAATGCCCCCCCCCCCCCCGTTCCAAGGCCAACACCAGTCCATTAAAGATAGACGCATTGACCCCTGCATGCACTGTGCAGGATCCTGCTGCCCTGTAGCGTGACTAGTGTGTGTGTGTGTGTGTGTGTGTGTGTGTGGGTGGGTGGGGGATGTATTTAACATGACAAGAATTGTGTAAAAAGCATTTGTGTAAAATTAGATTTTGTTTCATTTCTTTTTTGATCTGAGCTGCTGTTGGTGTTGCCGTTATAGACAGCTCCGCACAGTAGTAACGCCTTAAGGGCCCCTATGGCCAGTAACTTGGAGCATCCTTGCTGTAGGGCACCAAGAGCAATAAATGTATATACTGAATTGTCAGAACAGAATTCTTCATCGCAGATATAGTTATCTGTCTGAAACAAACCAAAAATATAAAATGTCTCAATCAAATTTTATGATGGGCTATAATATAAAACTAAATACGATTTGTGTTTTGTTGTTGCAGAGTAGTGTTCTCAACTGCATGAGAGTTGAGAACGTCATTTTTTCATATAATTATATAATAATAACAATAATATTAATAATAATAATAATCCCAACATTGCACAACAAACTGAAATAAATATAGCCTAACTAAGCAATGTAAGCATATTATTTTTTGATACAGGAGCCAGACTACCAAACTTGGTAGACCTAATAATCGTCATTATGTGATTTGCTATTTTAAACATGGTAGGCCTATGTTTAATGTACTGCTCTCATTGATCAATATTCCAATTGCAATCCATAAAGTCTGGCCTGCTGTTCTGCGGACTTTGCAAGCTTCTCCCTCGCGTGAGTGTACCATCGAAGCATCGGTAGACGCACCCTTGCGCGTTTTAGCCCTAGCACCCTTGAGTGACAACGCACTGTATGTTTGAATGAAGTTACATTTTGTTTAGTGAGCAGTACCTGAAAGAAAACAGCACTTGGCGCAACAAGTTTAGTAGTCTACATTTCGCTGACCATTGCCGGTAATGCTGAACCATACATTGATCAGTGGAGCAAATGCAACGTGCACTGCTCTAACCTTTTTGTGTCTTAAGAACTTTTAAGTTGCTCATTCTGTATTTTATTTTACTCATACAGGTTTGCGTGGCATAATGTGTGATTAATACATCTTATTTGTGTAAATTAAGTAGTTTATAGTCATTTACAGGCATTTTAAAAGGATTAGGGGCCCACAAAGAACATTCCTCCCCCTCTGGGCTGATACCCTACGCCACTGCTGCCGCCATTATGGTATCGATTCACCACAAGCCATTCGTCCTTTTCATTTAGAAAACAGTGAGTCTGAAGTAGTTGAGTCCATTCATCTACATTGCTGTGACACTTTCATCCCAAATTGCATTAGACAGGGATGGCATGCATCATATCCAGTATCTGTAGAATAATTGTAAGCTGTCCCGATGTTGGTTAACACCTTATTGTAGATCAATGGAGTTTCAGTATTTAATGGTCCAACCCTCCCCGAATCGGTCAAGGCAGTGCAAAAAGCCACCTTTGGTCCATCTGTAAACGTACATTATGCAAAAATATTGCCAGAAGATTGATTAACCAAATTTGCTGAACTTTGTTTTTGGAGTATCAGAAGTACACATGATATCTACATGCGTATTTACTATGTCTAGACACTCTATGGTCAAGTGAACTTTTTGAACTGAAAAAGCAAAATGAAAAAGGGCACTTTTGACTCATGTGAGCTGACTCCTATCTCCTAAATCCCCTTCTCTCATTAGCCAGTATTACCCTCCGTCTCCATGTGTGTGTTTGCTCCAGCTTGCTCTTCATAAGCTACAGCTGTCAGTTGACCTCCCCGCTCTGTCACCTCCCTGCATTCCTCCTAATGATGATCCTTCTGTCGCTCTGGAAACCAGCGACAATACTTCCAAACGTTGCACTGGATGGGCAAAAAAGTATGGATAGCACACACTTAGCGTGTCAGATATCCTACTTCTCAGAGGATTTCTGATGGATATTTAATAAAGCAATTACTAGACTTGTACATGTTCTGTGTCTGCAACTTCCACAACCACAGTCTGCTGGAGCTGCAGAGTATAGCGCTAAGTACGTGTTAGGCCTTGTCCACACGTATATTGATATTTCTGAAAACAATTCTATAATGGTGTTATAGAAAATATCCCCGTCCACAAGACAACGCAAAGTTAAAAAATAGAGTTTTTCAGTGACCTTAATCACCGTTTTGGTGTCGACGGGAAGCCAAAACGCAGAGAAAATACGAGGGCAAAGCTAATAGTCGACCAACCCTTAGTCGATCGACAGAGGCTTAGTTGAATAAGTTTCCATTAGTGCAAAAAGTAAAACATAAAAATAGCACGCCACAAGCATCGCAACCGAATACATCCGTGGTCGTAACAAGCCCTGATTTAACTCAGCTTTCTTCAACCTGGCCATTGTTTTCTCTTTCTTGTGGAACTGGTTGCCGAATAGCTTCTCTGCCGTCTCTCAGTTTCTCCTTGAGACAGCAGACCACATAACAAATAGACCATTTTCAAACTTTGTGGAATAAGTATGAATCTTCTGGGATGTTCAATATATATAAGGCACTTGGGTTTATCAAGTGGAGCACATTTACCAATGGGCTTGGTTTGAACTCTTTATGTGCTAAACAACTGAGGCTTAAATAAACGTTTTGCTTGCATAGAGATGGGACTGGAAGAGCAACTGCGCGAGTTTATTCCATTTTTTTTAGATGGATTTATTTTAAGTATGTAGGGACTCAATTGAATTGCTTGGGATATATATATATATATATATATATATATATATATATATATATATTAGAGATGGGCATATAATCGTAATCTTGAAATTAATCTAGGTTAATCTATATTAACGTGGCTCCTTTGAATGATGTCGAAGGTGTCCATAATATGTTTGCTACCTAAATAATGACTTATATTACCTGAATAATGACTTATATTACCTAAATAATGACTTATATTAACTAAATAATGACTTATATTGCTTAAATAATGACTGACTGAATGATGACTAGGGGGGGGGGGGGGGGGGGGGGTGCTACCAGAGGATTTCGGTTTGCGTTAATATCCGCGATAAAAATATTATCGCCGATAAAAATATATTAGTGATGGGCCGATAACACCGTTATCGGCCCATCACTAATATATATATATCCCAAGCAATTCAATTGAGTAAAACAAATTAAGATGGTATATTTGGTATAAGGTATATTTAAAGTGAGAAATAACGTATTCTCCTTCTTATAAAATGTATATTTCAAGACGTCCTTCACACCTTCCGACTACTTAGAATTAACAATGAAGGCTGATATAGCTAGGCCTGAAATCCAATTTATTTTCATTTATTCAACTTGTCATTCTAAACAAAAATAGGTCGAAGAGTAGCTGGTCGGTATTATGTTTTATCGGGCCTAATTTGTGACTATGTTAGCAAAATGAGGGGGGATAAAGTGATAAAATACATTGAATCAAGATAAACCTAAATTAAACTTCTCTATCATCCTCCTATTATATGTTGCTCTGTTATCTATGACAGCCAGGCTGAATATTGTTGTTTGGGTCCATGTGTATGCATATGTGGTGTGCATGTTAGTGTGTGTGTGTGTGTGTGTGTGTGTGTGTGTGTGTGTGTGTGTGTGTGTGTGTGTGTGTGTGTGTGTGTGTGTGTGTGTGTGTGTGTGTGTGCACATGCTCTCCTGTATAAGCTCTCCTGCAAACCAACTCATCATTCAAAGCTATTGATGTAAACCAGATGAGAGGACAAAAGGTTTCACATTGTCTTTTTTCTTTTACATGGAGAAGGTTATTCAGAGGGATGGGATTGGAAGACGCTCTTGGTTGTGATTTCATCAAACTAATATACGGCCAATATAAAGAAATGTGACTGAAGGACATGGAACATATCTCCTCAGAAATTGTTTATTTATATTTTTATGACGCACTTTTTTCCATAAATCAAAATCTAGGCGTCTTCCACAGGGAGTATATACGTAAATGTATGTGTACACATATACGTGTCGGTGTGTATTAAGGTAATCCAACAATTGTTTTAGGGTTAGGGTTGCAATTATCATATGTATGCACAGTATGTGTGTGTGTGTGTGTCCATTTAATTAGTATCCCATGGTGCAATAGCACCACTGGAGGCTTTTTGCTAGTCTCAAAGTAGACCCTTACCGTCTCCGCTATGACCACACAAACATAAACGCTAACAGTAACCGCAGGTATTCTCTAGTTGGCAGTATCGCCCCAATGTCAATACAGAAAATGACACTCCTGCGTCGACGGCTCGGCCAATTTGTTATGTGCTGATGGCGAACGACGCGGCGCCCGCTGAAGCGCCGCAAACGAGACGCCGCAGCGTGAGCGCTTGAAGCTACATCAAGGTGAACACACGACCTGCTGCGTTTCCGTCCGCCAGTACACAAACTAACAATAACAATCACGACTTTGTTTGAATAAAGAAACAAAAAATAGCAGCTGTATTCCCAGATGTGAGAAAGGGAGGGAAAGATGGGATTTTCTTTTTTTTGTACTATTCCCCCACTAGTATTGATGAAAGGACATGTGCTTTCCACTTTGTCGTATCCCCTTGAAAGAAGCTGGCTGAAACCAGATTTACTTCTTATCTGAAAATAACTCGAAGATGTAGAGAGGTAGTTCACGACATCCAATTACAGCCTGTGATCCAAATTAAATAACAAACATGTTTCCATTGGCAATTGCATTCTCAGATAAAATTGCCATGCGCTTGTTGATAATAAAGTGTATATACACCCTGTGTATAATATTGTGTATGTATGCACACGCGCAAGGCTGCAGTGTTCAAATGCAACCTTTCCTTGAACTTGCCTTATTAGTGTTTGTGAGACGGCAGTCTGGTGTGGAGGAGCCACAGTGGACTGAGAACTGAACTGTCAGAGGAAGAATGAGAGGAATAAATACAAAGGAAGAACTGAGGGAAGGAAGGAAGGAAGGAAGAAAGGAGGAAGGAGGGGAAAGGAAGAAGGGAATAAATACATCATGGAGGAAAGGAAGAATTAAAGAAAGAGAGAAACAAAGGGGGGGAAAGAGGATGAAGAAAGAAAGAAAGAAAGAAAGATTGAGAGAAAGACAGGAAATATAGAGTGGAGAGAAGAAATACATAAAAGTTGGAAGAAAGAAAGAAAGAAAGAAAGAACAAAGGAATTGATGTATAGTAAGTGTGGGAGAGAGGGAGAGAGAATAAGGTGTGGAGGTATAAGATGAGGAACAGAGATGGGTGTCACTAAAGGGTGATGCATGGAGGGCCAGTCTGATGAAAGCAAGCCGGCTTTTCTCTAGGCTCTAGTGGTAATGCCCTCGCCCTGAACATCACTCATATCTAATGGAGTACAGCGACAAGGAGAGCGAGAGAGAGGGGAGAAGACACACTCAGAGAGACAGAGAGCAAGAGAGCGAGAGAGAGGGGAAGTGCTCAGGTCTGCGTCGTTGGGGTGCATACAAACGCTGTAAGTAACATCCACATCCACTCAGACTGTGCACACTCAGACCAAGGAGTTCAGCAACGCAACTTGTACACTGAGCACATACATGCGTTCCACAAGAACCGGCCGCCTTGGTAGGCAGAACTGAACTTTAGGGGGACGTTGAGGCCTGCACACACACACACACACACACGCGTGCCCTGACAAACTCTCCTACACATCGACTCTGCACGCACACACACCAACACCCATACCCACACAGTGATAAACTATCTCTCACATACAAATGGAAACAAACACACAGACACTGATAAACACAGACACATGCACACGCACCGATACACACACACACACACACACACACAAGGCTGAGACACTGTGACACACACATGATCCTTCCTCAGGAAATGCAGTCGAGGCACACGGGGGGGGGGAGCGGGGGGGGGGGGGAGCGTGGTCTCTTGGGAACACAATACACTTGTCATCAGCAGGTATGGAAAGAGAATGAAACAAACAAGGAGAGCAGGAGCCAAAGGAAGGCAGCATTGTGAATACCTGGGGGCGGGGGAAAGAGATGAGATGGGGAGGCTTACATTATGCCACCTTTTTTTTCCCTTCGCTCAGTCTCTCTCACTCTCGCTCGGAGTCAAACCACATGGGTAGTTCAAGGAGAGGTAGGAAAAGAGAGAGGGGGGAGACGGAGAGAGAGGGATGAAAAGGGCAAAGATGCCATCGTTGAGTACAGAAATGATGTGCTCATTAACAACGGAGAATGGAAGGGAGGAAGGAAGGAGAGCAGGAGGGAGGGAGGCATGGACAGACGGACAGAAAGCATTTTGTGCGTTCACACCTATCGCCCACTAGCAGTTAGTTAAAAGTTTTTCTTACTACATTTCACATGACCAGTTGGTGCGCAACCATTGGAAATCTCCATCATTCATTTTTTTGTGTGCCAGTGACTTGTGTATAGTTTATTCCAAAAAGCGCTGACTTGATGCATTTTCATTACATTTTTATACTGATTATTTACAATTTTAAAAGCATAGCTAAGTGATTAATTATCCGGGGGAAATTATGTGGCCACAAAGGCCAGTTGACCAAAAGATTAATTTTATATCCTGCTCGGCTAATAGAAATGTCTGGTTCTCACAGCCCAAAGTAATTTCACTTCCCGGCAGACTCCAACAAAGATCACTTACCCAGAAAGCAGAGTCAATCTTGCATTTCCTTGCAATTACTTAAACAACCGCTCCACTAGCTAGACGACATGTTCACAGGAAGATGTCGGTGGTATGTCTTTTAAGTGTGCTAAAGGACCTACCAGAGAAAAACAACAGAAACAGCATCCTACATTTCACTCAGAGTACTTAGAATGCATCTATTAAATATGTTTTCAAGTCCCTGAAATCCTGTGCTGTATTTTTGCCGAATTCACCATACAATACAGACAACAATTGCACCTCATTCCACCCTTTGAACAACAATACTGTTCAACAAAATCTCCCGCTGTCTGAAGTTGAAGTGCCGCTTGAGTCGAGTTGTTTTTTGTGTGTAACACTGGCTGAACGCTCATGCACATCTAATTGCGCGCCCTCTCTCCTCTCCTCCAGGCTCCAACCTCAGTGACGGACAGTGGCACGCAGTGCGCTTGGTTGCCAAGGAGAACTTTGCCATGCTGACCATCGATGGTGATGAGGCCTCTGCCGTCCGCACCGCCTCCCCTCTCTCCATCACCACAGGAGGCACCTATCACCTGGGAGGTATGGGTGACCCAAAACGAACACACCTCATCCAAGAAAACACATTTTAAACACTTTTAAACTCCTGCAAAGTCTTGCCAAAGTATTTCCGGTCAGGTTTATGACTGTTACCACCAAAGGTACCCATTTTGTTAATATAGGAAATGAGACTTTGTTAGGTAATTCATTATTGTATTATTGATTGATTGTGGGGGTGTGTGCAAGTGTGTGTTTTGTGGGTGTGGGTGTGGGTGTGAATGAGTGTGAGTGTATTGTTAGCAGTCCAAGTGAGTGTGCAGATCATTTATCTCACCGGTGATCTATAATCCCACTGGTCAGAGTTTAGGAAGTTACTCACTTAGTGAGACTCTAGACATACACACACACACACGGTGGGTGATTACATGATCTGTCTGAATTAAGGAGATGCCAAGTTAATGATGCTAGACACCGCTGTCTGTCTGTTGGAAGATGGTCCGTGTCTAAGTGTGTGTGTGTGTGTGTGTGTGTGCATGTATGCCTGCATATGGGTCCCTATGTCTGGGTCTATACATCTCCGCCGCGTCGGTGACAGCGGTAAAGAGCTACAGTAACAGAGAGAGATGACGTGGATCCAGATTCCTCCATTAGTCCTCCTCATTCCTTCCCTGTCCCATCTCACGTATCACTCTATCTTAAGCTGACATCCCTCCACCTAGTCATCCTCAAGAAACTTTGTGAAAAAAATAAACCAAATGTGCCATTTTCCCTTTCATGCTGAGACTGAATGTAACATGTTGAAGTTATGAGCATTTTTGAAATACCATAGTGGTCCATGCAGGATGTGTTCCTCAGATTGCAGTGTTATGGTCAAAAGTACTGAAATGACTAAACAGCAGTAAACGATGCTGGGGAACATTCCTGTAGAACAGAGGAAAAAAGGAAAAAATAATATATATATATATATATATATATATATATATATATAGAAGAGAAAGACATTTTTTGTGGTGGTAACAGCATAAACCAGCAAAATGATGAGAAGAGATGTGTGACAATATTCTAGTAAGCAAGGGAACAGGTTGAAAGAGGAGGAAATCGTTGGCAACAAAACTACACATACTGTGGCCAGGAATGCCACAATATGTGCCAGGGTGTTAAGTTAGCACTAATGAGAACACTAGCTTCAGCAGGGTTGCATCATCTGCTGTCAACCAACTTGATCCCCAAATTCATCATCTTGCATTTTTAAAAGTAGGCCAGGACAAAGGTGGGGATAGGAAGGGGATTTTGGAGGAGAAAGTCTGAAAACAAGTATGGGATACTAAACAAGTCACCTTGCACCGCCAGACCACCTATTCGATTACACCCTCCCCACACCGACCGTGAGCTAAGGTCTGCATTCACGTGCCCGTTCAGATCAGTTGTGACTGTGACGTGACTCAAGTCTCCCCACGCCGGCCACGACCGGGCGTCGGCGTCGCTGCTCGGCCTGTTTCTATTTGAGACCCGCTGCTCCAGACCTCCTTGTACAAGTCCCGCCTTCACTAAAATGTCATTGGTGTTCAGAAAGCACAGCAGCAACTGTTCTGGCAGTGCTTGTCAATCAAACTAACTCATTTATATCGTCGCCTACAATAGAATATGTAAGGTGGTATTACTATTTGCTATGGTTTTGATTACCCATTTAACCAAGAGCTGATTAAGAAAGTAGAACAGGAGTACTACTAATGTGTGTGGTGATTCACCAGTATTCAAATAAATGTCTGGTCTGGAAAGTCCGCCGTTATATATTTAAGTGCTGTACTTCAAAATAAACAACATTAGCGAACATTACCGCAACTATTTTCATTGAAGTAGCAACGTACTGCGTTTAAATAAAACAAATTCCAAAGCACTATACATATTACATTTAAGCCATCGTATCGATCTCCAAAACGGTACTACCCGGTGTCATCTACATCTCTGGCTGGGGTTCACTGATTGGCCGACTAAAGGTTGTTCGGAGCCAAGCTGCATGTGTCAGGTTGGTTCCAGACTAATCCCAGACCCAGCAGTCCTACTGTGTTATAGCAGACACCTCTGGGGGGAGACGGCACTGAGCCTGGGCCAGAAACCAACAACTGCAAGGGGCGGGGGTACGTCTTGTTTCGTGTTTCGTTAGGAGATATTATACTGAAGAGATTTTTTTTGCATGAGTGGATAAAAATTCAGAAGGGGATTTTAATGAAAAAGTGTATTTCTACAGAAGCCAGTCTACACAGTGCTCATTTGAAACCTTTAAACCTTTTTTTTACGGTTTACTAGTGCTGGCCGAGTTTGTTTGCTGTAAATAGCCAATTACACGCGCCCAGTGTCCAGCAGCACGATTGATCGAAACAAATATGAAGCGAAAGAAAGTAAAACGCCTCGTTCACCTAGCTTGAGCTCATCAGACTGATTGATTATGAATCTAAACTCTGATTTGTGAGACAAGTTCCAGACTAATATCTCAAGGCAACACCAGAGCCTGGCTTCAGCTGGCTAACAAGTATGCAGATGTTGACAGAAAGATTTGGATTCGGTAGTAAAGGCAATGGGGTTTGAATTTGTCGATTACCACGGCAACAAAGCTATCGAGAATGACATTTAGGCTGCAGCTTTGCCACCTTAAAAAAAACGGTTTCAAAGGGCAGCTTTTTTCTTATTGATCTTTAATTGTCTTTGATCTTAGGTGTGCTCAAAAGAGCAGGAAAAACTGTTTCCTGAATTAACTCCAATTCAGTTAACTCATTTGTCAAAATCTGTTTCTAGCTGATAGATACCTGCTTTTGTGGAGTTACTTTGAGCCTCCAAAATAGACTTTTTTTTGCTCTCTGATATTTAAGTGTTTGATTTAGCTTAAATAGAAAACCGATTTGGCATCCTGATACCGTCACCCCTCCTGAATAATGAGTGAAGACAAAATTACCATTGAAAGCCTGTGAAAATTGACCACGGAGGATATAATAACATTTCCTCAATATTTCTGTGTGCCATGTCAGTGTATATATCTGGTAATCATTCCTGTGTCATTCCAAGAGTTTAAATGTTTCCAAGTGAGCCCCCTGCACCCCCCACCACTGCATATTTTGAAAGGTAATTTCCATACCATTGCAGCACCGTCAACGGAATAACACAGCGAGTGGACAAAAGACAGTTTAGCCCCTGGCTTGCCCTCAATTACTCTTTCTGATCACACTGCTTCTTGATGAGTCAGAAAGGCCAGCCGCATTAAGCTCTCTCTAGCTCTCTATCCCTCTCTCTCTCTCTCTATCCCTCTCTCTCTCTCTCTCTCTCTCTCTCTCTCTGTCACTGCATTTCATCAGAAAGCGTGAAACCGCTCTGAAGTCACCTGACACCTCCTGAGATTCGCTTGGACAACGCTACTGACAGTGACTCATTTGGGTTGTTTTCCTCTCTTTTAAACATGTCACCGCCCATGTCATCCCCATTGCATGGGATTTGAAAACACATAGTCCTTAAAGTCATGCAAGTCGGCATGTATATTTGATATGACGTATTGCAAATGATAATTTTAGCAAGCCCGTCATATTTTTTCATGCTAGCCTCAATGGTTCGCTGATAATCAGTCTTGTAAAAGGGAAGCCACTACATCGCAGACATAATGCGGTCAAACGTTAACAAGCAAGAGATATAATAACGATAATATGTTTGTTCTCATAAAACTTAACAAACAAAGTTTAACTGGCAATTGTTCAGCTGTCAGCTACACTGCCAGACTGACACGCCCACCGAGCATTTAATGTTGCCCGCCTTGCCTGAAAATGTTATCTTATTCAGTCTAAGAAGGTTTTTATTATGCACTGAGGCTTATGGAGATGCATTGAATAGTACATGTGTGTATGAGATTGGATGTCCATTAAGTTTGTGCCAGGAAACTTTTTGCTAACTACAAAAAAAAGAACCAGAAGGCAGAACAAAAAGACGGGGAGCGTTTTAAAAGTGGGGATTATCCACCATCAGTTCTCCCTACATGGAGGACGCCACGGCGAATATTGCAATAGTGTACCGAAATGGACCATGAAATGAAACACGCAAAAAAAAAGAAATCACATGCTGATAGCTAGCAGACACTCGGCTCTGTTATTACAGAGCGGTGGGAAAATCTTCAATTTTAAAACAGCCAGTGTCCAACTGGGTTAGGAGAGAGAAAAAAAAAGGTGTGAAGAATGAAAGAAGCGTTGTAAGAAACTGATGCTGAAGTCCCTTCTGATTAGTAGTACTTGGTGCTTTTTTGGCAGATCTCGCTGATGCAACCATCCGAGAGCATATTACACACCTTCCTGCTGTGGAAGTTGATTTCATGTGCATGGCCGAATGCCAGATTAAACTACATTAGCACTAATTAGATATATATCGATGCATGGCACCTGCTTGTGCGGGTAGTAGGCCTATGCATACATGGTGAAATATGCATGTCACCGCTGTTTTTTAACCATACGAGCTTTAGACGCCAACAGAGACGGTGCATGTGTCGGTTAGTCCTCCCCCATGACCTTTCCATCCTTTCATCCATTTTAATTTTCATTATTGTGTCCTCTTCTCACCTTTTCATCCTCTCTGGTTGTCTCTTGCCCTCTTGTCCTTTTTTTTTAACTCTCTTGGTGCTTTTCCTCTCAACCCTGCTCTTATTCATTTTAAACAGGGTGAGAGAACAAGACATTCCCCTCCCTCTCCTCCTCCCTGTCCTCCTCCTCCTCCTCCTCCTCCTCCTCCTCCTCCTCCTCCTCCTCCTCCTCCTCCTCTCGCCCCCCCATCTATCTTCTATCCGTCCATCCCCAGGAGTGTCATCCTTTAAGGAAGCACTCTCCCGGACCCAGAGCCTATTTTACGGGGGAGTGGGTTTCTCACTCCCGGCGATGCGCAGAGAGAAATTAGCAGGTGACTGACACCCGACAGCTCGAGATTAAATTTGATCACAAGAGAAGGCGGGTGTGGACACACGCACACACACACGCACACACACAGACGACCTCTCGCATTAAATAGTCATGTTGATGCTTTCATTCAAGTACACCAAAGGTTTCAAGAGGAGACAAATCCGTTGATTCAGATCTTTTTCATTTTCAATTTATAATTTTATATATATATATATATATATATATATATATATATATATATATGATGGATGCAGTGCTTGTGTCTACCTTTTGAATGATTCTTTCATTTTTATAGGACACAGTGATAACTTATACATAGCATACAAGCATATCATGCCTGGCTGACAGCCAAACGGTAGCCTGTCAAAGTTTATCTAACACTTTGATTTAGAGTGCCTCGCACTTGGATCGATTATAGGACAAAAGCTCAGGGCGAGGTAAGCGAGGTAATAGCGTGTAGTCAATATGAGGGTGTGCATGTGCACGTACATGAGTGTGTGTGTGTGTGTGTGTGCGTATGCATGTGTGTGAGGTTGCGTGAGAACGAGAATGGCTGTGCCCATGTATCAGCAGTTGCATGTTTATTTCAAGCATTATTCTGTTGCTATTGTTGTTTTGACTAGAAGTATTTTCATGCTCATTTGATATTTATATCTATATAAATGTGTACATACAAATGATGAATACAGTAAGCGTGTGTATGAATGTGTGCACAGAATAGATATGAGCACATTTTCATTTTAATACCCGTAAAGGGCTCTACCTTTTGAATTATTCTTTCATTTTTATAGGACACAGTGATAGCGTATACATAGCATACAAGCATATCATGCCCGGCTGACACACAAACGGTAGCCTGTCAAAGTTTATCTAACACTTTGATTTAGAGTGCCTTGCACTTGGATCGATTGTAGGACAAAAGCTCAGGGCGAGGTAATAGCGTGTAGTCAATATGAGGGTGCATGGGCATGTGTGCATGTATCAGCATGTGTGTGTGTGTGTGTGTGGGTATCAGCAGTTGCAAGTTTACGTAAAGTATTATTCTGTTGCTGTTGTTGTTTTGACTAGAGGTATCCTTATGCTCATTTTGAGATTTCCATATAGAGATTAATGCAAAGTTTTGAGGTAATACATCCATCTCCATGGAATAAAGCATAGTTTTTTTGTCCTCCAGTTGTTACATGTACTACATGCTAATGATATCAAATCACAGTGGTGACCTTGAACCTGAGAGCTGTCCATGCCGCTGCGCTTGTGCTGGCAAAGTGCCTGCTTACCTGTGCGTGTCCGGATGCCTTACAAAGGCAAAAGACCTAACCTTGAGTGTCGAACTGACAAAAATGACTTTAAAGTTTTACCGTTTCCCATCCAAATTCCCTTTAGGTAGATAATCGGAAACATGGCAGTTGTCTGTCTTTTTATAAAGTTATTCAATGTCCACATTAATCCTGAGGAACCCCCACTGATTGTACCAAATTGCCTAGTCACCAAGTTTATACTGAAAAAAAACACAACATTGTCTACCCCTTAAAAATGCAAGCTGTAGCTAAATTCGCATTTTGCATTTTTTTAAAGGGGGCAAATGTGAACTGTGGTGCTTGTCGCGGTCCGGTAGGCTTTGCATGCATCCCTCGGCTCGCACAGCATAGAGCGGTCAGATAGGGGTTCACTTGCATCGGAGCAAACTACAAGAGTAAGCTCCCTGTCGCAATCCCTATGTTATCTAATCAAAAGAGCAATGCCTGCCCGGTGGTGGTGGATGATCGTGGTGGTGGTGGTGGAGTCGGGAGATAGTATGTATTTTCGGTGACCAAAAAAAAGATACCAGGGTTGTGTGTTCGCGTGGCGGGGAGACCACTGGGGAACGGGGTTTCTCCGTGCCCGGCTCGAGTAGTGAAAAGAAAACACACCGAGAGGTAGGCTACGCATTAGGGCTGGGACGATATGCTCTTCTCCCGATTCGATTCTTTTACGATTTGTTGGGTGCTGATTCGAATTAAATTGCGATTCTTCGATATTGCCGATTTTTGCGATTTTTTGTTTGCTTTTTTAAACACCAAACCAAAAAAATGCACATCACATGTGAGTCAGTTTTTAAGATTTATTTAGCAGCAATATCTAACCATTTTAACTGCTACTACACTCTCTTTTCAAGACTGAAGCTGGCAAGCCTCAACTGCATACAGTATAAAAGAGGTAAAATAAAATAAATAAAAGTATTTTTTTCCCGCAAACTGAAACATTTCGCCCTCTGCTGGAGAAAAGCAGTAACTTTTTCCCACCTAAGCTTAGAGGAACTAAAATCGATTTTTGAACAAAAAAATCGATTTAAAAATCGTAAAACAAAAAATTGCGATACTTAACTGAATCGATTTTTTCTCCCACCCCTACTACGCATTGAATCAAACATGATCCCCGCTGTAATTGAACATAATATCTGGATTCTTTGGACAGGAAAATATTTGCTCTCCAAAAGGCATGAGAAACAAAGCGAGAGAACTATCAGTGAGGTTACGGCTTTTAGCTTTGGCTTTCCTTGAGCTTTTTCAAGTTACGGCAAACACCACCCACAAACGTTTAAAGAAAACAACACAGTAGGATATTACCAGGATACAGTACAGTACAACACCTACAACACAAGGCCAGCGTGAGGAGCATGCATCCAACAAGACTGCAGGAAAATCATGGCCGCGCCTATTCTTAATCCTCAAAACATTGCTCGGGTGGGGAAAAAAACACAAACAAACCGAAGACATGTATTTTAGCTGTAAAAGGAAGTGGCAGGGTCTTGATCCACACGTGTAAAAACTGAAAAAGGGTCATCGCCTCATTCCATGACTCTGATTGCTGCTAATGGTTGAGTGACAGCTGCGGAGGAGGGCTCGCAGATGTACCACCCCCACCATAGATTTTGAAGTGTACCGAGGCTTTGCCCCGTTTTAGTTGTTGAGCGAAATGTGTTTTGACATGTGTTTTGACATGTTTTGACATGTGTTTTGTAACAAGCGCACATTCTTTTCATTATACGTACTGTATTTTTTTTTGTTATTTATTGTATACCGTGCACGTCCCATTTTACAAGGGAAAAAAAAAACCTTTGACATTTTTTCGAAACTCAGGGGTTGTGGTCCAGTTTACTCCAGGGGGCAGTGGGTTCCCCTGTAACACTTGCTGCTGCAGCTGAAAACGCAGGTGTATGCAAAACTGTCAGGTGAAAATGCCCTGGGTCTTGTGATCTATTGCCCGAACATTCTCATACCTTCAAATTAAATATTCTCAAGCTCCCTTCCTACATTATTTAGCGTGCTTCAGCGTCCAGTGCCCAAGAGAACAATGTCACTGACACGTCCCTTTTTTTTTAAGCGATTACTTTGATCAGTGACAAAGAAAGACTTCTGTCCATTTTCACTGCCGAAGTTGCTGGGAAAAAAACAAACTTTACTGCAAGAAAGTTTGACCAGTCCACGCTTCTGTAGTGTAGTGCGAGTTTTGGAAATATACAGGGATTTATCAGATGTACGCTCAACGCGGAATGACTTTGACATTCGAATGATAAGAGAGCAAGATACGCCGTCTTCTGACGGCGTATCAACATCCGCAAATCCATCCATCACTTCAAGGTTTTTTTTTCCTCCACAGTCATGCCAAACTGTCAGAGGGGTCTGAAATTCCCTTGCATTCATTTGCAGCCCACAGAGCTGCCAACCAGCTGCATGCTGCCCTATTTTCCCTAACTTTCTCTCTCTCTCTCTCTCTCTCTCTCTCTCTCTCTCTCTCTCTCTCTCTCTCTCTCACTATCTCTTGCTCTTTCTATCTATTTCTCACTCACACACACACACTTTTCCTACTCTTCTCGCTGGCTCTTTCTTTCTTCTCCCTTATCTACTCTCTGGTCTCCCGTTCCCTTCCTCTCCCTCTTTCTCTTCTCTCCGTTTTCTTTCTCTTTCTGTTATCTCTGTTGTCTCTCTATCCTCCTGTTTGTTCCTCCCCTCATCCCTTCCTCTCTCTCTCTCCCTCCCTCTCTCTCCCTGGTGGAGAGACAGCAGCCAGGTGTGAGGAGGACGGGGAACAGACAGATGGCAAGGATGACAGAATAAACTTTTTTTGGGGGGGAAAGGAGGAAATGAAAATCACACAGGAGGAGGTGTGCAGCGGTGGATTTGAATGCGCAATCACGCACACACAAGTTGTGCACACACGCACGCACACACGCACTCCCATCTGGTGCACTCATATTCTTCATTATACTGGTTCTGCTTTACCTGTGAGGAAACCGTTATTTGTTGCATATCATCTGCCACACTTTAGTTATACAGGGAAACACACATGCCGCATGCATGCACACACACATACATACACCCACACACGCAGCTGCACGCACGCAACCACACACCACACACACACACACACACACACACACACATACATACATACATACATACACCCACGCATGCACACACGCAACCACACACCACACCACACCACACACACACACACACATACATACACCCACACGCAGCCGCACGCACACACGCAACCACACACACAGACACATCCACACACACAAACACACAGCCCCATGCATGCAACCACACACACACAGCCCAAAGCGCACACACACACACACACACACACACACATACACACCGGCAGTGCATCTGCCCTCTGTAATAAGCCTTTTTGGTGGGCAGACCTTGAGGTTGATAGCTATGCGGGAGCGTATGACAGCCTATAACATCCTGATGATGGAGATGTCATTGAGCAGCAGTGTTTTATGAGGGGGGCTGGGGTGCTTATGGCTTAGATTGAATCCATGGGCTCTTTTTGCCCTTTTGCACCTCCACTGATGACATCGACACACACACAAACACACATACATGCACAAAAACAAGTGTACACACACACACATGTGCATGTGCACAAACAGACATTCACACATAAAACATACATTTGTGCAAACATATATAGGATGTTGGCGATGCACATGCACGCACACAAAACACACACACACACACACACACCAGCACACAAACCAGCACACACACAAACACATTCTTACCCACATACACGCAGTCTGTGTCCTATCCTTGCCTTGGCTGGAGTCAAGGCCCGGGTGGCATCTGTGGATGGCCCATTGACTCCTGTATCTCATAAGGGCACATAGTCGCGCCCATAAAGCCTGACTGTCCACTGTGGCCTTAGCATTCATATTAAAGCTAATGGGCCCGACGGATTGCCGTAAAACAAAAGCAATGATGAAAGTCTGCAGCCGTTAAGTGACAATAACCAAGGCCTAGCCCCCCGACTGTTGTTCCTCCTCAAGGATTATGTGGTCCTGTGGTTGATGTCTTGTTCCCCCCCCCCCCCCCCCCCCCCCCCACACACAGCCGCTTCTCGTTTTTTCGCCTTGTCTGCTTTTTTCTCGCCAAACAACGTAATCCATCTTCCCTTTATGTATTTGCGTTTCTTCCGCCCACCACCGCCAGCCCTCTCTTGTTGCGGTCCGTGGCCACTGTCGAAATCTCACTTCTATTGTAAAAATCTCACTTCTGTTGAGACGAACGTGAATAACAATTACATTTGTTACACAGCTTTGTTGACTACTCAATTCTGATTGGTCAATTTACGGCATTCTATGGTCTGTTATTGTCTGAATAGCAGACCGCTGCTGTGAATAACAGACCGTTGCTATGGACGCTATTGCTAACCGTAGAACAGACTATTTTGTTCAGCAGAAGCAATAAAATCATTTTTAAATTGTTATATTTTGTGTCAAATGATTGATTTCTTTAGTAAGTAGCCATGTAATGTGATAACCGGGATAATGTACAGCAAACCCGTCAAATAACCCCCTTCAGGGTGATCCAAGTCCTGCATCATCCCGTCTGGATTTTTTTTTGCATTAACGACCGGCTCGCTGTACTTTATCCCTTACATACTGTACATATTCTTGTTGTTCAATATGCATTGTTTTTGTTTGTTGTTTTTCTTCTATCCAGGCTACTTCCAGCATACGCCGTTCCCCCCCATGCAGCGGTCCTTCCAAGGCTGCATGCAAGCCATCCTATTGGACGATCAGCCCGCCGACTTGCACGCGGTGGAGAAAGGCGCCGCCGGAGCGTTCGAGAACGTTAGCCTCGACATGTGCGCCATCATAGACAGGTAAGGGTAGTGAAGATCACACACACGCACATGCACCTTCACAAACATGACATGCCGTGTAAGGACTCGTATTCATGGACATGGACGCGCACACATGCATGCACGGATGCAATTGCAGCCATGAATCAAAGTGTGTTAAATTGGTTGCTCCGCATAAGCGAGGCGGTGTCTCCCGACTGTTACGTTTAGATTTATTACGCGGAGCGCCGCTTGTTGGTGCGCATGGCTGCACAAGTGAACATGTGTGCACCTGGATGTGTGTGTGTGTGTGTGTGTGTGTGTGTGTGTGTGTGTGTGAGACACAGAGAGAGAGCGAGAGAAAGGGAGATAAACTGATAAATGGTCATCATTTGACCTTATGAATTCACAACGTAGGGTGATTTGCCTCCCAGCACGTAACGTTTTCCTCAAGAGAAGAAGGAGAAACGCCACAGATGCAAAGCAAAGAAAATCCTCAAAAAAAAAAGAAAAACCTGGCCAAACAAAAGACATGCACGCGTGCACATACAATACAATTCCACTTTATCTCTCTCCCTCTCTCTGTCTCTATGGGCCCTTTCCACAGTAGGAAAAACACAGGTGAGGCTCATAACATTCATTATGGGTCCATTTGATTTAGGTATGGCAATGCACCAGTATAGACACAACTATCTGTCATCTGTCCATCGTCTGTCCCTTCGACGCCTGTCAAAATATAGTATATTTGTTTGTATTATTATAGTGCCTTACATCAAAAATGAGGCCCAGCTCTGAATGGGCTTACAAGACACTTAAATGTTATAATATAGACATCATTTTTATTTTTGGATTCATCACTTTGCTCCATGCATGCAATGTACAGCTACAGCAGCTGGTTCGCCACCGGTTCGCCACCGGTTCGCCACTTTGTCGGTAACTCCCCACCCCTCGCAAATGACCTCGCCCTGATTACCACACGTTATTGCGTTCATCGGGGTCAGGGTTTTGTCTATAATGCCGTGTTGCTTCATTATCCCGAAAAATCGTGCACCGGATGACATCGGTGAGAACAAGATTGATTAGACAATCCCTTCCCTGCCTGCTCTTAGGGATGCACTGCTGCTGCTGTTGCTTGTTGCCACGGAGCACTTGGGCTTAACAACTCCGCCTTAATTAGGTGGTCCGAATAATTTGCCTGATTGGAGCATGCGGCTGTATTGGCCATGCGTTCGTTTTTTTCAGTGAAGAACAGGAGGAATACAGTCTGTTGGAAATATGAGAATATTGAAAGTGAATGGGGAATTGGCTACTATCGTCTCATCTCACGTTAAATTAAATGGGGGTTAGAGGGGGTTAATTTGCATGCAATGCAGTTCACTTCATTTCCTAAGTTTTGCCGATCATAAAAAAAGATAAAATAAGTTTGTTTTGGCTTTAAGCTGTTGTAGGTCAGATTCGAGAGCTGTAAAAAGAGGGAGGAGAAAAGAGCATACCTACCAAAGAAAGTACCATTTTGAAACTAAATAACTAACTCCCTGTGTTTCTCCCCAAACCAGTCAGGGAAGAGATGTTTATGATTTCTGACCCTGTTTAGTCAGAAATTAGCCAGGAGCGATCTAATATCTAAATTGACTCATACAGAGGCAGGTACAACTTAACATGTTGAACTACTACTTGAATAACTATTTTATTCAATACAGAATGCCCACATAATTTTCCCACATAAGTTGTTAAAAAGGGCGATGCCAATGTGCAGGAGATCTGTAATGTACACACAGACACACAGACACACACAAATGCACACATACACACAGACACACAGACACACACACACTACCTGCTTTTCTTTTCTGCTCAAGAGCTTCCCTTGCAATCAAAAGTCTGCTCCTGGCTACAAAACAAATGTTTTTTGACAGCTCAGGTGAAACTGTCTTCTGTCTGTGGTGTGTGTGTGCGTGCGTGCGTGCATGCGTGTGTGTGTGTGTGTGTGTGTGTGTGTGTGTGTGTGTGTGTGTGTGTGTGTGTGAAATCCCAGCAATGGCGGCTGGACACGTTGGGCTTTATTACCATAGCCCTGCAGGCAAAGTGGATGACTCAAAATTATACCCATGAACCTAATCTGGTCTTCATATTTAAACTAGAAAAATGGTTGGCTCTGGTAAGGTGTTCCTGTAGTAAGCTAGCCACAGAGTACTTTTGTCCCCTCAACCAAATAAAAACTATTTGTTAAATAAAAATGTTTTGCATCTTCAAATGACCACATTGATCTTTTTGATCTTTATTCCAGACCAGAAAGCAAATACGAGAATGACAATGATCATCTCTCTCTCTCTCTCTCTCTCTCTCTCTCTCTCTCTCTCTCTCTCTCTCTCTCTCTCTCTCTCTCTCTCTCTCTCTCTCTCTCTCTCTCTCTCTCTCTCTCTCTCTCTCTCTCTCTCTCTCTCTCTCTCTCTCTCTGTATGTCTCTCTCTCTCTCACAGATGTATGCCCAACCACTGTGAACACGGAGGACGTTGTAAACAGACCTGGGACAGCTTCAGCTGTACCTGCGATGGGACAGGATACATGGGAGCCACCTGTCACACATGTAAGTGTGTGTGTGTATGGGGGGGGGGGGGGGGGTGCTTTCCGAGCATGCATATGCAAATGTATTACATTTTCCGTGCAAATGGTTCTGTATTGCCCCTACAGCTTTGGTCTGTCTGGTGTGTGTGTGTGTGTGTGTGTGTGTGTGTGTGTGTGTGTGTGTGTGTGTGTGTGTGTGTGTGTGTGTGGGGGGGGGGGTCTGTGTGTTTGCCCTCGGCTTGGTGCATCTTTTTTCTCTCTATCTCTCTCTCTCTCTCTTTTTTCCGTTTGCAGCGCAACCCCTCGCAGGTGAACTTTTGAAGCTATTTCACTGTGTCCCTCATTATTGCTCTGGACAGAGGCGAGGCGGATCAGTCAAAGAGCACACCCGTCCAAAACAGTAAATAAAAGAGAGCAGAGACGAGAGAGAATGGAGTAAGAATGGAGTGGATGGAGTAAGAGAAGGACGGCAAGCTTTTGAAAAGGGTTGAATAACTTGAGAATGTCAACAGTTCCCACTGTGCCCTTTCCTTGCCACAAATATGTTTTCCTCTGTAGAAAGCAAACAACATATTTAGAGAGACAAAAGGGGATAAGGACAAAAAGAAAACGCTTCACAAGTACAAACGAGTGACAGCGAAAAACTGAAAGATAGTCGGAGAGTGGAAGAGGGATTAACCTTTTAACTGCATTGTTTGTGCTGCTCATGCAACCAAAGCTGATTAGTGTTAAATTAATTGGGATCAAGGGACAGTATAACACACACACACACACACGTATATATGCAGAAAGGCGGGGGGCGGGGGCAAGCACGAAACAGACAAATATGAATACAGCAAGAATGATGGAGAACAATTGACATATAATCCACAGAAAAGATCTGATGAAATTCAACATTAACTGCCCTGTTTCTACACACGAATCCGACAGTATTCAGTGCAGCAATTTAAGACCACATAACTGACAGACTAACTAAGGCAATTAGTTGTCATCGAATGCCTGTAGCTGCTTCTTGAGAAAATGTTGAACAAAAGAATGGTTGACCCATGGTTGAACCATGGTGAAATGTTTGACCAACAATTCTGTTAATTGGTGAAGTTTGTCAAATTTTATTTTTTCTGTATTATGCTTGTTTTCAAAGCACATCATATAGCTCTCTACTGGAATGTACACAGTTAAAACAGGATAGTCTCACTTCAAAACGCCCTCTCTCTAGCTCTTGTGTTGGCCCATAATTTACCCCTGTGGGCGTGTTGAATCAACAAACACAACATCACAATTTGTCAGTTCTGGGTCTGGTGAAGCACAGAGCCCTAGACCTCGCTGCTTGACGGGACATGAAAGGACTGACAACCTTCGCAATAAAATGAAATATATAATAAAAAAGAAGCAGAACAACTTGGAAACTCAAAGCAGAACAACATATTCAAACGTAGACGCATGGAGATTGACAACATGCATTGAAGTGTGCGCACACACACACACACACGTATATGTATAGACACATGCGTCATTATCACACACAAGACAAACAAACTCAAATGTCCTTCGATGTTGCATCTCAAAGAAACCCAGAAGGGTCGTCGTTATTGAGAGAGTTGGTGTTGGTGCACATGACTTCTCCTTCATTTTAATATTTTGTTCCTCCGCATGCTTCCTGGTCTCCTTTGTGGGTCTACTAACGCTTACATTTTTTATACTTTTACATATTTTACATGTTTTTTTAATGCTTTTTCTTAGCCTTACCCACAGTCAAGAGGACCTCCGTCAGGAGGACTGTGGGTAAGGCAAAAAAAAAAGTAAGAAAAAAGGTAAGGCTATGAAAGGTAAGGCTATGAAGGATACAACGGTTGCATTCTTCAAGCTTGACAGAATGAAGGCCGCATTTTTGGGATGCATACGAAGGGTCCATCACATTGAGACAACCTTCGATGGTGACGTAGCATCTGAGAAATACGGCCATGAAGGCTGCAGCCTCGAAATTGCATCGAAGCTTTTTTTGTATTTCCGTTTATTTGGCATGTATTAACCTCGCTCTTGTTTCTCTCTGTCTCTCTCTGTCGCTCTCTGTCTCTCTCTCTCTGTCTCTCTTTCTCTCTCTCTCTCCTCTCTCTCTCTACTCTCTCTCTCTCTCTCTCTCTCTCTCTCTCTCTCTCTCTCTCTCTCTCTGTCTCTCTCTCTCTCTCTCTCTCTCTCTGTCTCTCTCTCTCTCTCTCTCTCTCTCTCTCTCTCTCTCTCTCTCTGTATGTGTCTCTCTTTCGCTGTCTCTCTTTCGTTGTTTCTCTCTCTCTCTCTCTCTCTCTCTCTCTCTCTGTATGTGTCACTCTTTCGCTGTCTCTCTCGCTCTCTCTCTCTCTCTCTCTCTCTCTCTCCTCTCTCTCCTCCTCTCTTCTCTCTCTCTCTTCTCTCCCTCCCTCCCTCTCTCGCTCTCAGCTATATATGAGCCTTCGTGTGAGGCCTACAAACACCTTGGCAAGTCCTCTGACACCTACTGGGTGGACCCCGATGGGGAGTGGGCCCCCTCGGCCCCTTTAAGGTCAACTGCAACATGACAGGTGTGTGTAGGTGCACGTCCTGTGTGTGTGTGTGTGTGTGTGTGTGTGTGTTAGTTTATCTGACAGTGTGTTTGTGTGAGAGTGTTAGTTTGTTTGACAGTGTGTGTGTGTGTGTGTGTGTGTGTGTTTGATTGTGTGTGCGTGTGTGCGTTTGTGTGTATTTGTTTGTTAGTGTGTGTGTGTGTGTGTGTGTTAGTTTGTCTGACAGTGTGTTTGTGTGAGAGTGTTAGTTTGTTTGGCATCGTGTGTGTGTGTGTCTGTGTGTGTTTGCATTTGTTTGTTTGGCATCATGTGTGTGTGTGTCTGTGTGTGTTTGCATTTGTTTATTTGTGTGTGTTTGTGTGAGAGTGTTAGTTTGTTTGACATTGTGTGTGTGTGTGTGTGTGTGTGTGTGTTTGTTAGTGTTTGTGTGTCTGTGTGTGTTTGCATTTGTTTGTTTGTTTGTGTGTGTGTGTGTGTGTGTGTGTGTGTGTGTGTGTGTGTTTGCATGTATTTGTGTGTGTGTGTGTGTGTGTGTGTGTGTGTTGGGGTAGGTGGTGCCTCAATCTGGTTGATCTCAGTGGGTGCGAAAGCTCTCCAGCCTCAGTCCTTAACCTGCGAGCTTGGCCGGTCCTTAACCCTGCCAGGCAGGTTGTCATGGCAACATACTGTACATCTGCAGACATTTACCTCTCACATGGCAACACACACACAACACAACACACGGCAGACAGTGTCACAAAGTCACAAAAAATGTGTATACACACAATCAAACACGCACACATACAAAGGAATGTAGCAATCTGCATCACTGACTGCAACAAGGGAATCAACTGTAAAATGTAATATCACTTCATTAAATTACATACACATAGACACAGATGCGCACCACATTTACATAATGTCTCTGTCTGTCATACTTTTTCTCTCTCTTCTCTCTCTCTCACTCACTCACTCACTCACACAGACACACACTCACACAC
>JAOPHQ010004076.1:0-62049 GCA_030340625.1 Merluccius polli
GGCGTACCGCCACTGATTGCGACGATAACCTTTACATATTTTAATCTCGGGCGAATAATTAGTATTCCCCACGGTGGGAGTATTCCCCCCTCTTTTTTCGGAGGGGGCGGAGAAGAGGGAAGAAGGAAAAAAAGCGCACGAAAACGAAAAAAACGATCCAGCAAGAAAACGCCGACCCCCGGAAACGCCAACCCCCGGAAACACGCGTGTGTTAAAGTCGCGTTCTACCGTTAACTGAAAAACTGGGCAAAATAATGCGCGTATTATTATCTTTCAATGGCTAAGACTATATAATCACGTGATAGGGTCTGTGTTTGTGCCCTTAAGCCCGAGCCATTCGTCATTGTTCGGCTGAACGTGCGAGACGGCGCTGTGGCTGCAGATTGCCACGAAGCAAAGGACCACTCATTTGAATTCCTCCCCCACCGCCGCCGCCGCCGCTGATTCCAGCGCTGCTAATTAATATGTAAATTTCTCATTGTTTGTTTGCGTCTATGTCAAACTTTGATGAGAGGAGCAGCTTCCAGGTTAACAGAGATTTAGTTTAGATTGAAGGGTTGGAGACCTGCCAAGGATGGCAGGCAGCCGCCCCTGTAATCTAATTCTTTATTTAAATAGATCAACCAATATACCACCAGTATACGTCTCCGCAGCTCTGAACCTGGGAGACCGCTCTAATGATATTTTATTAAGCCAGAGTAATTGAGGATCCCGTCAAAATATGTAATTAAACACTTAGGCGTAATTATGCAACACAGTAGGAGTCTGAATGAATTAATTAAAAAAATGTCAATACATCAATTTATTTGGATTCCTTTGTCCCTTTTATGCGCGTCATAATTAACATTTTAATTGCGGTAATTTGTGACTGGTTAACGTAAAAGAAGGGCAATAAAGCGTAGAATTGCAGTGAAAAAGAGAATAATGTGCGTTTGAAAAGATGAAGAATAGCAGTGCGATAAAAAAAAAGAGATATATATATATGTATATATATATACAAATACACATTGTATACATACAGTCTATATAGATACATACACATGCATATATAGGTTGTGGAGTAAATGTGTTTTTAGTACAAATTTAAAGTGTGTGTGCGTGTGTGTGTGTGGCTGTATATATGTGTGTATGTTTGTGTGTGCATGTATGTATATTAAATATTATTATTATTTGTGGGCTTTCTGGGTTTGATGCCTACCTGGAGAGGGAGCTAATATCCTAGGGCTAGCGCTTGCTTGTCAGGTCACGCACACACAGACACACACACACACACACACACACCTTCTCCAAGTAGGTTCAAGATATTAATTAAGATAAATCGAGCTCAATTCACACATTTGCCATCCGACTATTTATCAGAATTATGTTAATCATTTCTGTAGGGCGGAAGAATTATTACCCATTTTCCTATGTAATTCATATTAACATTCAGAATTAAATGATTCGGTATTCTTATTCCACGTAGACCTGCTTTTTTTGCCATCACATTTTTTTTACAGTCGCAAAATGTACCATTTTATAATATTAATACGTTTGGCAGCAATGCCACTATGGTATCTCAACAATATGGAAATGTTTCCATTATAATCACATGCAACCTTCCAAGTTGGCATGGCTATGGTCTCGTTCCATATAGAGCTATAACAATAACCCAACTCTGAAATATTACATACATACAGTATATTATTATTAAAGACGTTAGCGGCGACGTGTTAGGAAGTGGTCGTCCGACCGCCATCATCAATCATATCACACGCCGGCCCCCCTTCTTCCTCACACACCTTCGCGGCGGCGTTTTGGCAAAGGGAAGTCCGGTTAATTAAACTCCGAGGAGATAATTAAGTTGCTAGAATGGTTGCTTGCTGAACAGCTCTGGTCATCCGCCCTCCACCCCAACCCCCCCCCCCCACCCTACTATCATCACCAACACCATCACCTCCACCGCGACCGGCCATCGCCCCCACCCCCCCGCCCGCCCTCTCTTTACGCGTGGCGGCGCGGGCCTGACAGGAGGCGCGGGTGACAGCTCACGCCGTGGCTGACAAGACACCAACACATGGTGGGTCCATGGGCCAAACTCACAGGGCCGCCTCGTTCCCCTGCTCTCTCTCAATCTCTCTCGACCCTCTCTCGCTCTCCCACCAGTCCACACCTATACCCATTACACACACACACACACACACGTGTTCCCCACTCCGACGAGGACACATGCCGCGTTGCGTAGTTAGTCAACAACAACCAGACGAAAGCCAACACAAGATGAAGGCTGAAATAGCACACGCATTTGAACATGGCTTGACAAACGCGTTGCGTTGTTGTGAGCTCCATGTCTTCTTCTGCTGCCGCGGCGGCGGCGGTGGTGGGTGGCGGGTGACATGGCCGACGTCTCAGGTCCAGTTAAGTGTGCGTGTGTGTGTGTGTGTGGGGGGGGGCGGGGGGGCAGAGAGAGTGTGAGTGGCGCACACAGAGGTTTAGGGGGCAAGGTGGCCAGATCTCCTCCTACACCAGCACCAGGACTAATGAGGGTTAGGATGGCGAGGCCAGGCGACGGCCATGTGATTAAATTTAGATCTGGAGGGAGATCTTGACCCACGGCGCCTGGCGTCTAAGTGACATTTACCCAGGAGAAATCCACCGCAGCTGAGCCACATTAACCTTTTATAGATCTGCGCCGTCGTGTCCTAATTGGCAATTGGTTTATGAGATGACGTTTTTCGTCTCTTATTCTTTTCCGAGATCCTGTAATGTGTAGGTTTTAACGTCCAGCATATGGCAAAAGTGTCTGTCGTTTATGTTTATATAGAGAAAGTACGCCGATAAGTGTTAGCAGGGTATCTCAACGTGTCACGTTGATAATTATACTGAGATAATGTAGTTGGATGTCATACAACAGTCAAACATCTGGTCAGAATTATTATTATTTAAAGAAGCAACAGTGAACCTTCCTGTATCCATCAACTACTAATGAAACACCTTCACAAGTAAATGTGGATATATAAATATGCTTTCCTTCATAAGCCACATCTGGACCGGAAGTGAAGTGTACACTATTATTTGCATCTAATGAATAAGTTTTCTTGAAATCATGTCCCCCTTAAAAAGATTGACTTCACTGTGAAGGATCATATCTGAGAAAATTTAACTTGTCACCATGAATGCCGATTTTCCCGCTCTTCAAATCAGCGCAGAAGAAGATTGGTCCCTGATGCCCTCGCTCTACTTAACTATTAATTAAAGTAATGCAGCCCACATTAATGAGTTAATATAATTAGTCTCGTACGTTCACTTCCATCCGTCCTCACCGTCATTAAATCCAAGTCATATTACTGTCTGTGCCCACCTTGGATAAGGTGACTTACAGGCGACTCAAATCCAGGGGGAGAGTGACGAAATGCGCGTTGAAGCCCGGTGGTACAATCACCTCAAGAATCTCCTCGGCAACCGTTCTCACAGACCTCCCTGTTGATGAGTGCCCATTTACACAGGCAGGAGTATGTGAAGGCAAAGACATCCCTGAAGTATATGTCAGGAGATGAGGATGAGGAGCGGTTTCAGAGGTGCTGAAATATGTTTCAGTTTCCAACACTGTACCGGACTTCCTCAAGCAAGCCTGTGATGCCGGAGAATTACCGGACCAATGCAACCTTCTCAACATCATCATCCCGATCCCAAAAAGTCTGGTGACCTGGAACGAGCGCAGACCACTACAGAGGGATCAGCTCAGCTCCTGCCAAAACCTTTAACGGGATGACTCATAGCTTTCCTGACGCTTTCGGCCTGCTGCTGGACCCCTTCTTGCTTGAGACATCAGCAGAACGACTTTCGAGGGAAGCGGACTCTCGGCTCTAAACAGGATCATTGAAGGAGTGGGGAACAGAAACCCTCCCAGAAAATCGTAACCTTTATCGAGTTCACGAAGGCCTTCAATACAGTCCACCGAGGTAAACTCATCCGCATGCCGAGGACAAACGGCCTTCCTGAGACGCTTATCGGCGCGTCGTACGGGCGCAAGGTCAACTCCCTGAGACGGTGAGACAAAGACACCTCCGACGTCGTCGTCGCGCCGCCGCAGGGCGACACTCTCGCTCCCTACCTCTTCGATTATTGTACCTGACCGCGCCTTGAGGAAGGTCATCCCTGGACACGAAGAGGAGCTCATATCACGGTGCGCCGTGTCGAGTTTTCGAACAGTTAAGGACGTTTACTGGAGGGTATTTCACAAGCCGTGGGTTATGCTCATCATCTGCTAAACAGCAATTACCCTTTGGGAATACAAAGTTAATGTGCGTCCTATAAGATGATGACCACAGCAGTGTACAAAACAAAGGACAGGACAAGAAAACAAAGTGTGACGCGGCCGGACACCGTTGCAGAACTTTTTCTGCCGGCGTTTGATGCCGCTACTAATGAATAAGGAATAACTAATAATTATAGTATATCCACCTCACATGGACTTGAAACGGTCGGTTAAAGATGACCGACAAGCCGCCAGTGAGAACAGTTTAGACAGTTGCGCCGCCGCCGCCACCACCGCCGCCACCACCGCCGCTGCCACCACAGTCTTGGTAGCATGAGCTGTCTGGTTGAGGAATAAGGGAGGAGGGGGATCAACACACTTCTAAATGAGTCGACGTAATCCCACTGAATGTGGAGTTAATCCATCCCATAATTAGCAGATTTTCTAATGTATGCCGGGCTTTAATGACCTTTGCAAATGAGAATGGTTGTTTGAATTTCCATCCTTCACATCGTTTTATCCTCCGCCATATCAGCCCTGATGGAACCGAGTGCGGCAGATGATGATATGAGAGAGAGAGAGAGAGAGAGAGAGAGAGAGAGAGAGAGAGAGAGAGAGAGAGAGAGAGAGAGAGAGATGGAGAGAGGGCTTAATGAACAAATGCGCACGCTTTTGAAATGGAAACTGATGGTCTTGAGCCCGCCGTAAGATTGGGAATGCATTTCCACACCTTGCATATCATCATGACTGTAAGTAGGGGGGGGGGGGGGGGATGGGACGGGGGATGGGAGGGGGGGGGTGACCCATTAACAACGGATTTCAAGCCTCTTCCTTCAATTAGCTTCACCCTGCTTGCTCACGCACATCGCTCCCCATCTAAAAGACTATTACACACACCGGAGCATATAAATACTAGCCGCAAAACTAGCCATAAAACAAAGGCGCCGTCCAAACGACGACGACTGCTAAATACTGTTGAGTTGAACGGGACTCGGGAAGTCGGTTCGGGAAAAGTTTGGAACCGGCGGCCAAATGCAAATCCGGTAGCTGTCAGAGGTCAACACATACACATCGGTTAACTTTCCGTGTCCAATAATATCATGAATAAAAAACGGTCCCCCTGCAGAAGATGGGAACAAGTTATTGAAACCAACCTGGAAAATGTATTATTTTTATTATTCAAGGGAAAGTTTGGCACTATAAACCACTATGTCTGACAGAGAGGAAGTTCAAATAACTGACACGGGTGGATTTAATGTTCCCCCCCACAAACCCCCCCATACACGATGTGTAAGAAGTATGCCATCTTCAGACGCGGCGCGCGTAAGAAGCCGAGCTCGCTAAAGCAAAGCTCGACTAAAACCCAAAGACATTCATCGCGGCTTTAATGCTATCAAACTCTAATCTGTGTGGGATTTTGCGTGTGTTAACACACAGCGACAAAACGCTGAGAGCAAACACTTCAAAAAGCACTACATAAATGTCTCACTATATTAGCGAGACAATAAACAACCTATTCAATTCGGGGGGATTTGCATGGGAAACGGGCGCATTAGAGAACCGACACAAGTCTCTTTTCGTTCCTGTGTGTACTTTGAGGGGAAGGATGGCTCCGCTGTGAGGCGGCGATGGGAGGCTCGACGCAGGCAGAGACAAGCCTCCCCTGTTTCGGGGGGAAACATTCGCTCTCACAATGCCTTAGCTTAGCGCCATCCTGACCACAGAGCCGAAATAAGCTAATTGCTTAATTAGCTGACCCAATTCGATAAGCTCCTTTTGGCATATTAAAACATGAGCCACGTGGCGGCGGATGGCCGTGATTCACAGTCGCAGTGTTTATTTATGGATTTACCGTAATGAGGATCAAATACAAAAACATAGGCCTACGGTAAACCACGCTCCTTTTATGGAAGCAGGGCTGCTTTACAAAATAAAAGCCCCCCCACCCCCCGCACCCCTTCTTTTGTACTTTAGCGAATTTTCAGGAGGCTGTAAAATGTGTTTCTGATTTCTCTCGATGCTAATTTCCGTCATCAGAAAAGAGACACCGACATTTGTTTTTGTCTTCAAAGTTTCTGGCTCCCAACGCGGGCTTCGGTCGGGCCCTACAGTTGGCAATGATTGGACCGTTTATGCAATAAAAAAAAGTCTTATTAGATCGAATGATGATTGAAATGGATTAATTTACTTCTTTTTTTTTCTCTCTCTCTACATGTACACTTTCAACATACATGATCTTTTGCTCAGCACTGGGAGTTATGGGCAAAAGCGCGCCATTTGTATGAGATGAACTCATCTATATGCTAATTCCTTGGCATGTAACTGCTTGGTTTCTCCCATGCAGGGCTGTTTACCTATTAGCTCTCGCGGATGCAAGGGGAATTGGAAATATTAGAATCAAAAAGATCAGAAATGGCGCCCATTAGCAGTGCATCAGCTGTTATTAAATGTGTAACAGCGGCGCCGTTTCTGGCCTTTGTGTTCGAGATGTGACAAAAACATCGACGTCGACGACAGTCATTACAAATGAAATGGGCCACCGTGCTAACGGGCGAGGTGCAGGGACTTGTTGCCCCTTTAAAAAAAAAAAAAAAGGCAAAGCAGGGTTTTATTTCCCATCCTCCAAAGCCTTTCAAATGACTGCACCCCACTGCTAAAATAGTGTATGCTTTCCCCCCTCCTTATTTAAAGAAGGATTCATCTCAAGTGTAGAAGGTTAAAAAAAATAACTCAGTTTGAGTTTGGGCAAATTACATCCTTCCTTCCCTACTAACTTGAATGAAACACTAGAGCACTTTGCCATGTGTGTAAACACACATATACACACACGCACACACACACACACACACACTGACTCCAGCCACACTGTGACAAAGGCGTGTGCACGGAGACAGGCAGGCCCATATAAGGGGAGAGGGTCGTTTGACAGATCACATTACAAGCCAGGCCCCTAAATGCTAATGCAATTTTCATATGAACCAGGCTTAAAGAGATCCAATCGGCCGTCCCCTGATTCAGGCGACTGTTGTGTTCAAGGAGGCTGACAACCCCTCCTTATTGTCTATGTAATTCACCAAAAATTGCCACTTACAGTCCGCTCAGAGTGGGACGCTTGATCTTCAAGCTTCCTCTGGTCTCTGCCACTCATCCCCCATTTTCTACTTCTTCCAAAAGTGCCACCACTTCATTAACCTCGCCAGGCAGGAGATAAAAGAGAGGCAGTGCATCAAAAGCTGCTCACACACAGAGACAGAGAGAGAGAGAGAGAGAGAGAGAGAGAGAGAGAGAGAGAGAGAGAGAGAGAGAGAGAGAGAGAGAGAGAGAGAGAGAGAGAGAGAGAGAGAGATGCATAGCAGGCCTATCAGACACACAGACCAGAAGCTAACAAAAAAAACACACACAAAGTGCCCCCACAGAGAGAGAGACCGTTTGTGTCCTGGCATTCATTTACAGACATGTGTAGCACATAGTGGGTTCCCCCCCCCCCCCCCTACTTTCTTTTATGGTTTAAAGATGCTTGATTGGAATGGAGTAAAAAACTCAATTGGAGAAACATGCATAAATATATTACATGCATACATATATTTTTAAAAAAAAATAGGCTGAAATATCTTACTTTTTGTTCATGGATTAAAGAAGTCTTGGAGTTGAATCATTGGGTATACTTTAACCACTGTGGTTAACATACCCAGTGATTGAGAAATATGTACATACGTTTAATTATAGCACATTATCATTTTTTTTTAGTTTTTATGGCCTTTAAACTGTGAACTAATGTAGGAAGATCATTCACCCCATTTTTTAAAGAAGCTTGATAAAAACGTCATTGACTCGGGCATAGGCCGATACTTTAAATTAATAATCTTGAAGATTTTCATGTAAAATAAATGTCTGTTAAGTCACTCTCTATTGCCGATTGAGGTTACACAATGGTGATTGAGCCTATGGCCCACTGATGAAAGCCCTTGCATTTGCAGTATTATGAATGTTAGGAACTGGGTGTCGGTGGGCGACACACCTGCAATTACCGCTTATCGCCACAGGTGTCGCCAAAGAGAACGAATCGGAAATCTTTGAGATTGCCACTTCAAGATTTTCTTGTAAATAAATGTCTGTTAAGTCACTATCTAACGCCGATTGAGGTTGCACAATGGTGACTGAGCCTATGGCCCACTGATGAAAAGCCCTTGCCTTCGCAGTATTATGACTGTAAAAAGGTAAAACCCTCAGACAATGGAGAAATATGCTTTCTTACAATACATGTCACCTCATGTTCATATTTAAAGTTAAACCTAAGATGAGGTAGCTTGTTTTTCGCTAACCACCATTTTATTTTATTACACTCGGAATAAGAGCTGAGACGCATCAAAAGGTATTGTCGACCAGACGAGAACAACTTCTGACTTCTCCTCAAGACATGAAAGTACATCACGTATTAACCGAGTCACAATATTGTTTTACTCGCACCCCATATAAATCTCGCTGGTGCTTTTTTAATCCCTCTACCCACAGTTTCCTCAGAAGAAGGAAAAAAATGTGGATATAAATTATTTTTTCCTTTGGTGGAAACAGCAAATCCCTGCCTGGATTCTGTTAAAAGGCTTAAAATGTCACTAAATGCCAGGGCTGAGACTAGCGCGAACACGCAGCGTCTTTAAGACAAGACGCTAAGAGAGGTGGCTGAAAGTTACCTGAAACTGATGAGGTTAATATTCTTATCACAAGCCCAATGCTTCCTGTGAAAGTGGATATTGAAAATAGCACAGGTAACACTCACATTAAAAAAGCTATCACAGGGATTAACGGCATCAACACCAATTACACATCTAATTGTTTATTGTCACAGCGCTTTCTAGAACCGCTTGAACAGCCGTCGACGTATACGTACAGCTATGGGGGGAACTTCGTACGCCGCGTGAGCGCCGCATAAAACTCCCCGAATAAGAAAAACATTGCAAATAAACGACGGACCTGGGGGGTTTTAATACACGGGGTGTAAAAAAAGAAAACGACTCATTTACCATTAATATTCCTCGGTGGCCACTTTGGTGCCATAGGACTTTCAGACTGACTCTGTACCGGCGCGGATGGGCCCGTCGCTGAAATGTACCGGCACAAAAGGCCAGGGAGGTTATTCTCTGCATGTGTGAATCAGGAAGTAAAGTACAGTGCATTAAGTCTGCACAAGTGAGACATTCTGCTATCTATTAAGACTTTGTGTCGTGTGTGTGGTTATATATATATATTGTATTTGGAAGGAGTTTTTTTTTTACTGAGCCACAAAAACCCAGCAGCAGGAAAAGGGATAAAAAAAAGTGAGTCCCTAAAACCAGGCGGTAAGCAACCGCAGTGCAGAATCTCAAGGCTGGAGTTAAAAGTTGTGCCGCAGCGTTAAGGAAAGAGAGGGAGAGAGAGGGAGAAAGAGAGATGGGGAGAGAGAGAGAGAGAGGGAGAGAAGTGTGGCAGGATCCTGCATGCCGGCTGATAACATGCTTGGATTAGGGATGTTTAAGGGGAAGTGAAAATTATTCATTTGAGATGGATGAAAGCTGCACTTGTCAAGTCTACCAGTCATGCACTTTATACATTTCATTTCCACTCGCCGCCATGCATAATTTCTCCTCAATGCAAATTTCGTACACACACTGAAAATGGTGGGAATATTTACCCCTCGCTGCCAGAACACATTCTGACACAGAAAATGGATCATCTCAATTGAACGGGATGGAGAGGGAGGGGGTAACAATGCAATTTGTTTTTATTAAATGTTTTCGAGTGGTGGGAGGATTTGAAATTTGTGTCAAAGCAAAATAATGGGGCAATGATAAATTCCACTTTAAAAAAAAAAAAGACAAAAACTAAAGTGTCCTGTAATAGCAAAGAGATGTGGAAAGTATTGGTACACACACTATATCTCCATCGCAGAGGGTTTCACTATTAGGGAGTGTGTGACTAAGTAGCTGAATTATACTGATGGGAGCAAATAAACTTGATGCCTTCCTTTAATAATAAAAAACAAAAAAACATTCATGAATGAATGAAAAAAAGAAAATAAATGAAATGCACACATTGATGCAACCCATCTTCAAAAGAAAAAACAGATTTATTAGGACAATAAGTTATCTTAAAACACTATAGTGTGCGACTTGGTATCAGATTAATTACCGGAATTAGGTTAAAAATATCTACTAATGTTGGTCTAAGAGACTAGTATCTGTGTGTGCGTGTGTGTGTGTGTGTGTGTCTGTGTGTGTGTCTGTGTGTGTGTGTGTGTCTGTGTGTGTGTGTCTATACAAATATTATGATCTCTCTGATGAGAATTAGGTCTCCAGCCTGAATAGCCAATAAATTAGAGGCACGATTCTCGTTTACTCATCAGAGCTAATGAGCCTGATAAAATTACCTCGAGGATCATAATTACAGGCTAGTGGCAGACTCTGGCACTCGCTATCAAATGAGACCTACTCGCTTCAACAACTCTCACACACACACACACACACAAAACCGACGCGCACACACAAAGCCAACACATACACCCACCACCGCACACACACACACAAAGAAAAAACTTGGGTTGGGGATGGAAGTTGCAACCCCATCACAGACAAACGTGAAATTGCAAATTAAAACAATTCTACTTTAACACAGAGCCGCACAACAACATTTATAATAGGACATGAGATATTTACATACATACAAAGGGGTACATCCCAAAGAATCCAGGATACATAGGGCTAAGTCTCTCTTATACATCATTGTTCTTGAAGGTTTGGGGGGGGGGGGGGAGAAAAAGCTAAATAAAAAGATTAAAATGTCCATTGGGCGCTCAACACAACAGAATACAAATTTCCCCCATCTTTCCCGTCGCCGCCGCTCCGACTGATTTTTTTCCCCCGCATGCTCTCCGAGGCCTTTCACAGAGATTAAGCACTTCATGGGTAATGGCATATTTTAATGAGCGCTGGCAGACTGGACACGAGAGCTCACCTCGGAGGATACCATTTCATCACACGTTCACACAGGATGAATTGTTTTTTTTACTTATGAATATTAATATCCCTCTAATTTGAGGCTGTTGTTAATGCTTGTCGCTAGGAGCTCGGCAAATCAGGTCCCATTCCAGTTTAAAACCCCGTGTATTAGACAACCCCCCCCCCCCCCCCCCCCCCCGCCCTTACACACACACACACACACACACACACACACACACACACACACACACACACACACACACACACACACACACACACACACACACACACACACACACACACACACACACACACACACACACACACACACACACACACACACACACACACACACCCCTCCCCCCCTGACACTAAGCCATCGCCTTTGATTCTTAATTGCAGAAGTGCAAGCATTTGCAGTATATGGCGCGCAAAGCTTTAATTAACTCTAATATCACACATATTCAGTGTTGACTGTCACAGACATCATGCCTTGCATTTTTTTGTACCCGCCACCCAATCTTCGGCGCGGCGCTCAACTAGAAAGATTGTTTTTCCAAGTTCATGATCACAATTTCATGCATTTCAAAACAGGAATTGGGGGAGGGGGGGGGGGGGGGGGGGGGAGACGGATTCCCTAAGTAGCTGAATTATATTGACGGCAGCAAATTAACTTGATGCCTTCCTTTAAAAATAAAATACATTCATAAATAAATGAAAAACACATTAAAACGCGCACACACACTGATGCAACTCGTCTTCGAAAAAAGAGGAAAAAAACGGATTTATTGGGACAATAAGTTATCTTAAAACACTTTAAATATGTACAAGTCCATCATCAGTTCAAAATTGTGGCATGAAAAAGAAGCAGACATGCCTTACAAGCACTGGAAATAGCATTTTCACAGACGAGTGACTAAGCAAATCAATAACGTTAGGGAATGTGAAAATTATAATAGGCCAGGTACGGGTGGGGGGGGGGGGCATTCTCTAACAGATATTAGTGAAGAGTAATGTTTAATTAAACCTGGTTTGCAGATAAGGAGCTCCATACAAACCTATAGTTTATAAGCCCTGCCTGGCCATAAGCTACAGCTCTAAGCTAATCCTCTTTCACATAATATTATTGCTTCAGCCCAGCTGAACATTTTGCAGCATTTATAAAATTAGCAAAGAAATTAACTGTCTGTACTGTGGCAAATTGGATTTCAAAGGTCCCGTGGTTTGATAATGCATACCCAGGCTGCCACCTACAGTACAGAACGAGTGTTTGAGGGAAAGGCAGGCAAAAAAAAAAAAAAAACGCATAAAAACCCATCCAATTCAACATGTGTGGGTTATGTCAACATGTGTGTCTTGGCCATCATTTTGACATCTTGATCTTTTTTCCTGTATCATTTTCCAATTTTTCCACCGATAAACAGTCTAAAAATGTACAGTTGTTTTAGTCTTGGATTTAGACTATTTCAAAGTAAAACTAATTTAAAAGTGATTAAAATGCGTTCTTATTCTAAATAGACAGTGGAATGGAAATACTTTCCTTGCTTGTTAAACTCTTCGTTGTATGAATGAAATGAGCATTTTTCTCTTATAATAATGTTTTAGTGAACATGCTTTTTTTTGCTGCACAACTAGAGTTGAAGAGAAAAAAATGTGAAATGCATTTAAAAAATAACAATAGCGTGAAGAATGTTTTAAATACATTCAGATGGGTGCTTCAAACATACTTTTTTTTTTTACATAGACGTGAAGAAAATGTACCTAAAAAAAAATAAAAGGTGAAGACACACACACACACACACCTATCAAACATATTCATAACCCTCAACAAAAACCATAAACCATAATAAATACTAAAACAAATTCAAGGTGTCGATTCAAGGTGACCTATTAAACAACTGTGAATGTTAACAAAACCACGATCATCTTCAAATACATACAATGGTGAATATTTTAACATGAAGCAAATTATTTTATCCGTCACACTTGCCAAATTTTCCACAGTAACCTAATTCCAAAAAAAAAAAGACAATTAATACTTCTTCTATAATGTATTCAAATCGTTGAGATATAAAACCATTAAAAGCTGACTTAATACCCACACACTTTTCAGTTAGTGTATTAGGGCATGGCAGTAAGCTTCAACACCGGTTCTGTGTTTAATCCACCACTCTCTTACTTCTTCGCCTGAAGAGTTTTGAAACAGACGACTTCCTCTTTTTGGGAGATTTCTTTACCCCTATTCACCAAAATAAAAGTCTCATAACAAACGGCATCATGGGTAAAAATAAAAATAAAATACACAAAATGTTTTAATGGTAAAAGTAAACTTCGTACTTACCTAGATTCTGCATCATTTTATTTAACTGTTGATCCTCTTCCACTTCCCTGAAATGAATATTACATGAGTATTGAAGTGCTAACGTGGCGCTGAATCGACCAAACGAAGAAGAAAAAAACCCCACAATGACGAATGTAATTGTGCAGAGATGTTGGAGGGAGAAGGAATGGAGCTCATCAACTCACCTGCTCACCGTCCTCCTTCAGTCTAGAAACTAAACAAACCCCATTTAATCTCACCTGAGCCGGTCTTCATCCAGGACCTCCACAATGGCGTTTCTGCCGTTCACTATCTCCACCAGTCGCTCCATCAGCCGCTGCTCCCGCTCTTGTTCCGCGGTGGACTTTAAATTATCTGGTCGGGCAAAATTAACAAGGCTGCTCTTACTGGCAGACAAGGAGATAATGAGGACAATACTATACTCCAGTTAATTTTATTTTTATATATATATATATATATATATATATATATATATATATATATATATATATATATATATATAAATAATTTATTCTCTGGCTATTACCTGGTTTTTCCAACAGGCTCCTAAGTTCCCCCTCCACCCCAGGCTGCAGTAACTCCAGGTCTTGGGTCCTGGCTCTGGATGGATGTGGACATTCATGACATTTGGTAAAACCCCACACTTTAAAAACTTTTTTAAAAAAACGTACTTGAGCCAAAAAGCACACCTAACAAACGATCAAGAAATATATTGTACATTTTACGCAAAAAAATATGTACTAAACATTTTGAAAATGGTGAAATATTAATAAAAGTGTTGGTGTGGCATGGTGTGGGGAATGGAGAGCGCACACACACACACACACACACACACACACACACACACACACACACACACACACACACACACACACACACACACACACACACACACACACACACACACACACACACACACACACACACACGCACGGCTAAGTTCACTCACATGTAGACGAGTTCAGACTCCTTCCTAAAGTACATCTGCTTCTTCCTGATGAGGTTGAACCACTCGCCCATTACAGGGTCCATCAAGATGTCGGCCCCTGCACCTGGGAGGGGACGTCATAGTTTTCGGATACATACGGTTAATTGGAAATACTATTCAAGTATTCAATGTTATACTGTTAATTATAAACTCGGGGGGGCCCCCATGTATGAACATGTATTGGGGCCCGGTCTGCAAGATGCTGGCGCAAACGCCGCATCAAGACGGTCACACAGATTTTAATTTAGTAAATTTAGATTCCTTTCTCTCCTCAAATTGAAAGTGCTGCCAATTAGCAAACACGTCGCCATGTGCGTACATTATATCTTTGTAATCACGTTAGTTACAGATTTACACCCGGACGAAAATATTACAGGAAGAATCCAAAAATCTTGCAAAGGCGGAAACATCATAATTTAATATCAAGCTTCAAATTAAAAGCCATTGTTCGGGCCGAAATTAAACTTGGCTTGTATTTCCATTTTCACCATCGCTGCAGCCAAGGTTCCACACACACACACACACACACACACACACACACACACACACACACACACACACACACACACACACACACACACACACACACACACACACACACACACACACACACACACACACACACACACACACACGTATCCTCCCATTAATTAATCAATCAAGTAAAGACGACAAGTGATGCCTCCAACAAGTATCTGTAAATCCAACCAAGTACGGTATGTGTGCGAGAAACACGAACAACACGAACAAAGTCGAACCAAAATGAATAGTAAAAAAATATATATATTATTGGTCAGCAAGCCTAAGGCTGGAAAACTCTTCATTTTTATAAAATGCATCAGGTAAAATATAGGCTTGTAAAAATACAGGCAAGAAATTGTAAAGCTAGTTTCAACAATCATACAACCCTAATTGGTCTGTGCCACGGCAGAAGCGAACGTAAAGAATCTCGGCCCAACAATCGAGCCTCGAACAACGAGTCGTCTCGCGGAGAGGGGCCCTTCGGGTGCAGAGGAATTAGTGTCTAGGTCATCATCTAATAGTTAAATCACCGGCGAGATGCTAAACACTTGAAGCTTATACGCGTCTCCGCTGGGGAAACTGACTAGCGCGCATCTTAGCTAAAAGGTTAGACGTCCATATAGAAAGGAAAATAACCAGATTAGTATTTAATCTTGCTCAACGGTTAACTAGGGAAATCCAACACACTCTCCTTATGTTTAATAATCACAGTTAGGGGCGAGGAACATGTCCAAATATGACCCTTAGCATCGCACTCGTACTTCTGGGCATATGTAAAGCAAACGCTACGTGGTTTACACGGGACACAATGGAGATGAATACATTTGCCTAACCAAGTATAGATCAAATTGAATGACCCTTTTATGTCTTCATAACATGTAAAATTGGAATAACGGAGTTGGAAAAAATAAATCAATGGGGTCTTTTTTTGGGGGGGGGGGGGGGGGGGGGGAATATGCAAATATAAAAAAATGTGCTGCTCAACAATTATGGCCAGTACACTCTGGGATGTCAAGGGACCAGAGATAAAACGCCCCCCCCCCCCCCTTGTTCTCAGCGCTCCCATCACCAAAAATAACACGGTTGTACGATGAATTACTAACAAGGTTTAGCTCTTCCCCCCCTCCCCTTTGCAAATGTCCGTTCATGGGAGGTATTTTAATTCGAAATAAGCGTAACGTTTATTTCACATTGGGCCCAAAATGGCAGCGTGTTCGGGGGTCTCGACTGACGACGGATAAACGAGTTAAAAAAAGGCTGTGAGGAATAATAGTGGTGAAGAAAACGACGATGCGTTCTCGTGCCCAAGCCCGTGTTTACCTCGAACAAAGCAATCAGGCGCCTTATTCGGGCGCCGACTAATGATTATTTTAACTGTCGATCATTTGGTCCATGAAATGTCAAAATAAATAATGACAAACGCCCGTCACAAGTTACCAGAACCCAACGGCTGTCTCGTAAAAACACCGAAAAAGCAGCTAAATGTTCGCGTTCAGTGTGAACACAGGGATGGACCCAACCGCCTTAAAGAAGTAAGGATGTAAATATAAATAGGAGTATAAGTTTTTAATCCAGTGTTTTAAGATTAAACCTTTTGTTGAAACTACAATTACCTGGATGCATAAATGAATCTCCATAGACATAAATAGGAGTAGGACAGTGTATTGGCAAGGGTGTTCGAGTCCCAGCCAAAAGGCAGTGGGTTCGATCCCCAGTGTCCACAGTCTATATGGATCCATCTGTATGGCGTATATAGATGTGTAAACCTCCGTTCATTATATCGCTATATGAATAAGTCTTCTGAATGACTAAATGGTAAAAAAAAGAAATCATAAAAAAGACACACCTTCCTCGCAGCTGCGTAACTTTTTCTCCAGCTCCACCCCCTCCTTCTCCAAGACGGCCAGCTCCGCCTCGATGGCGCCGAGCTCCTTCGCGATCTGATCCGGCGGTATGTGGCGACGCGTCCTCTGATCGCATCCAATCAGAGACACACGAAGCGTCACGTCACATGATCAAAACCGCCGCGTTTAAAGCAAGTAGCGTAAATACACCGGGCAAGCCTGTCGCGAAAAAGTCACCGGCGACGTTAATAAAAAATAAACAAATGTGGATAGCCGTTAATTAATCTCTTAAAGGAGACTTAATGGGGAGAACTTACAATGGTTGCCCTCGTTTCCTCGGCGCTGGAGGCGTCGGCGGGTGACAGATACTTTCCCCTTTTAGAGCCTAAAAAAAGGGATGTCGATAAAATGGGATTAGGTAGACCTTTTCACGGCGGATCATCGGGAAACCATTGTCGCGTGTGACTTAACCTGCTTCTTATGTTAACACACAAAAAAAAAAAAAAGTGTACCATGTGCTGTGCACCCTCCCATGTTGGAGGAGCCCAGAATATCAACAGGAAGGGAGAGAGAGAGGGGAGGAAGGGGGGGAGAGGGAGAGAGGGCAGGCCCGGCCGAGCGCCTGGCCTCGGACGATAAGAGAGAGAGAGAGGGGGACGGGGGGAGACGGGGGGGGGGGGGGGGGGGGGGAGACAGACCTGAGGAGCCGCTGGGCTGGAGACGTCCCTGATAGGCCGGAGTCAGAGGTGATGGGCATGTGGGGTTCGGCGCCGGACATCCGGAGGCGGCGCGCGTCACGGCTGAAATAAAACAAAGCGTGGGGGTCAAGGGTCAAAAGCAGGTCTCCCTTCTCTTATTTTCTTTTTTATCACTGCGAGATACAAAAAAATAAAATAATAAAGTACTGATTAAATGTTGACACTGATCCCTTTTAAACACCCCTCCCTCTTCCATGAATCATTTTGTGAGAATCACGCAACAGAGATATGAAACAAAAGAAAACAGCAGCAATCTTACTGTACTATAAAAATCGTGTACACATGGCTCAGAGTAAAAAAAACAACTTTAAATCTTTTTATTTTTTTTATTTATCCTTTATTTTACCAGGGAAGTCCTTTGAGAACAAGTCTCTTGGCCAAGAAGGCCGCCATAAAAGTATAATAATGAATAATAATGTCTGACTAGAGTCACGGACGTATATACATTTGCGATATGCAAACAAAAAGGTCACCTAGGTTACCCGAGGTGGGCTGAGGGGTCGCCGGGGTCAGATGATGACTCCCACATGCGGGATCGCCCGAGGGTGCGCCCGGAAAAACTTCGGGTGCCGCCACAACCGCAGCGCTGCCGGTGGCGGCGGCGGCGGCGACCGGCGGCGCCCTCTCTGGGACCGCCTCAGGTTGGCGTTGCTCTGCGACAACGTCGACGCCGGACGCGTCCGAATCTCTGCGACGAGGACAAAAATACAAAATCGAAAATTGACATCTCGCCGCTTCTGTTCTGCAGAACGCAGTAATAGGCGTGTGATGTGTACAAAGGAGACTAGGAGGTAGAAATCGGTCTCACCTTTCATTTTAGAGCGGTTAAGGAAAACGATGGAAACAACGGGAGGGTCGTCGTGAGCGGGAAGAAAGGAGGAGGAGGGCTGAGGAGTTAGGGCAGTTGGGGGGAAAAGGGTGGAGGTGGAGCAGGCGTTTCCTTGGGGCTGGACTAGAAGACGGAGCAAGGGGGGGAGGCGGCGGGGCGGGGCGGGACTAGTGGCATGGCACACTGAGCCCGTCAACAACAACAACAACGACAACAACAACAGAGGAGAGAAGCAAGAGGAAGTCGTCGGGAGCAGAAGCCAAAACGGTCAAAGTTTCAAGGTCAAAATGTTTCAAGACGTTTTCTCCCCCCCCCCCCCCCACCCCACCCCAACAGTTAGCTTTTTTTTGAGCCGCCTTACGCTCGGCGAGCTTCGTGTTATTAAGCCGCTTTAGCGGAGACTTACCTTCTCCCTGGATCCCCTTTGACAGGCTTCAGCTTTGATCGCCAGTCCTGACAGGCCGTCAAGTCTGCACACAAAATACAAAAACTGATTTGAGAGAACCGCTTTGATAGCCATAGCTAGCCGCCGCGGCCCCGCGCTGAATTATAGCGCAACCGTTGACGCAACTCCGCATCGTGGTGGAGGTGGAGGATCGTGAAAAATCGTCCCGTTGCGCGTTTACGTCGAGCCTACACGCACTGTAGGCTCAACCCTGGCTGGATTTGTGTGGGGCAGTAAAGCCTCTCCGTCTATCCTGAACCCCCCCCGCCACACCCACACCCACACCCACACACACACACACACACACACACACTTTTTTAAACAGATGGGTCCAAGCAGACTACAATCATTGGTCCCATTTGGAGACATTTGCACACATCTGTAAATGCATCTGTATGAACGATGACATCATGATATGGGCTGTGAAATCTCCTGCCGGTACATCACAGCTCCTCTGTGGTGGTGGTGGAGGGAAAACACACATTTAACAAATTCATATCCTTATTAACAACCCAACTAATGAACCCACCTACCACCCAACCCACAATTTGAAAAAAAAGTCATTAAATCTGAAGAGGTGAAACCTTTATCTACTAAGTACACCCAAGTCATGACGCCACACCCGGCCCTGGCGAGATACTTCTACTCTTCGGGAAACGTGCCAACGACCGTATTGTAGGTTAATTGGAAGATTAACGACGGCAACAAATAGTGTCGGTACTCGAAATAGAAGCAAAAAAAACAAAAAACTGTTGATAGAGGGAGTTTTTTTTTCCTTTTTAAAAATCACACAAGTTCATCTTGCCTGTGGTTATTTTGTACACGGTCGTCAACCTTGTCCTGTCCGTGTTGGCGGCCTTCAGGCAGGAGGATCCCGCGTCGGTCCGGCCAGTTGGGGTCGGCGGTCCTGTCCGGGTTCCCGTCTGGCCTTGGGTCTCTCTACCCTGTGTGAGGCCGGCGCCGCCGTCTGGACCGGGGTCGTCTCCAAACCTGCGTCAAAATAAAACCGACGCTCCTCGCCATCAGCATCAGCAGAGCATTGTTGCCAATCCAAAACACACAAGGGAGCGAAAATGTCCCAAAACTTTTGACACCCACCTCCTCTTCGCCGATCGGACGGTGAAGTGGCGGGCGGCGTTGTTGTTGTTATTGTTGCAGTTCTCCTGAGACGGTTTACTGCCGACCGGCGCCCTGGCCTCGCTCTTCTCCTTCGGACCTCCGGGGGGGCGACCGGAGGCGCCGGCGGGATCGGGGGGCTTCCCGCCAGCCCGTTGGGGGAGCTGGGCCGCCGGCCCGGCCGTCTGGAAGAACCTCAGCCGGGCCGCCTGGGTCTTCTGGGCTGACTGGGGAGAGGGAGGGGGCAGGGGGTTGGCGGTCGCCCGTCTTGTTCACAGAGGAGGTCGCGGTTGGCGAGGTCACAGGGGTCGCGGCAGTCACGGGGGTCGCAGAGGTCACGGCGGTCACAGGGGTCGCGGGGGTCGTCAAGACGGAGGCCGGGCGCGGGGCGGGTTGGGTTGGGCCGGCGCCGCCGGGTCGGGGCGGTAGAGCGGGACGATTACCGTTCTCTCGCACGGTTGAAGCCGGATGATGATGTTGATGATGGCGATCGTTGGATGGCGCCGCCGAGGCCGGTGGGAAGACGTTTGCTAGACGCGCGGCGGACGGGACGCTAGGAGGGTCGCTCACGGCGGCGGCTCTAGAGGACAAAGTCTTCGCCTCGCTCTTCGGCTTGTGAGACTTGCACACGAACGTTTCGGGCGCCGCGCCGACCCGGTAGGCGCCGGCGTGGAGCGTACCTGAGCATTCGCTGCATCTGGGGGTGGTGGGGGGGGGGGGGGGGGGGGGGGGCGAGGGGGGTTAGACATGCAGCAGCAATTGGTTTCCTTCGTGTACAGTTAGGGCTGTTGCCTGTGGCAACATCGATGTTATATCGGTACGAGACCGTGATACGAGACTAGACATCGTCTTAGATTTTGGATATTGTAATAACGCCATAGGTGTCGTCTTTCCCGGTTTTAAAGGCTGCATTACAGTAAAGTGGTGAAAAAAAAAGAAAAAATACCTTTTAATACTTTTCATTTGTCAAGCATTTAATATACAAAACTAGTATATTACAAAAAAATAGGCTGGTATACAAAAATAGGCTTTACCATGTGGTTATTTTATATAGACTTTTACTACATCATGATGTATATATCGTTATCCAGATATTAAATTACCGATAATCGGGATTGAAGATTTTGGCCATAAGCATAAGTGTGGAAACTGAGCTTCTTGGAGAAGCGACAACACTCACCTGAAGCAGCTTCGGTGATAAAGCTTCCCGTCCACGAAGTGCCTCTGGACCAGGTGAACGTGGCTGCGGCACGAGACGCACTTGCTGTTCAGAGTCCCGGACTTTCCGGCGTTCCCGGCTGTAGCCGTCGTCTAGAAAGCGAAGAGAGATCATATAAGAGTCTGATGAGTCTCGGTCTCAGCTTATTGCGCAATACGTCACCCTTAACCGACGTGTGCGTGTGTGTGTGTGGATACAAATGTTGCAGGGAAAAATAAACACTTCTGGGATCGACCCCCCCCCTCATTGCCAATACCCCTACCTGCTCCATCTTACTGATACTTATCCACTGTCCCAACTCCTACCTGCTCCTTAAATGACCCGTATCTGAATTCACCGAAGTCATTCGCTTTGCATGAGAGCCTCTCCTCAATGACTAAGGACCGAACCGGCCGTTGTCAGATGAAACCCAAAACTGTAACCAACCTCAGCAGTGGCAGCTGAGGCAGCGGTGGCTGTAGAGGCGCTGGCCGTTGTGGGTGAGGTCTCGGCGGCGGCGACACGGGAGGAGGACGAAGGAAGACCTTTCTCGGTGGCCGTTTTAGAAACAAAGGTTTTGGACACCACAGGCAGATTTTTCTTGGAAGGTTTCTCTTTGGAGACCTCTGCTGGCCGCTTCACACCCCCAACTGGACACATAGAGCAAGCAATTACTCCCACAGAAAACACAAAATGAGCTCAAACTACACTACCGAATTCCAAAAAAGTTGTGTGGGTTTCATTGTGGAGAAGGGTTAAGATCAATACAGATACAGTGGTTTCAATAACTGAATTTATGTCATATGAAGTGGGTTTTGACTTGTTAGTGACTGTTATTTTCTATTTTTTCTTCCAATGTTTACACTGTACACTTTATTTCCCATATTCATTTATCTATTGTTGTATATCATCAATCCATCTCTGCGCTGCCACAGGCCTCTCCTAATAGGTTCACTTAACTACTCTAGTTAACCCATATTTAATATTTAACATCTAATGCTGGTCTACTAACTAATTACTTGCACTGTCTTGCCTTACCTTTGCACCTTAACATACACACAATCTATCTCTGTGCTGCTACCCATACTTATTTTTACTTGTTTTTAGTATTTAACGCTGGTCTACTGACTTAAAATTGCACTGTCTTGCCTTACTTCTTTGCACCTCACCAAACCATGTGACCCTTATCACACTGCCTCAGCACATTAATGTGGACCTTGTTTGTTTGTTGTCTGTTATTTAGTATCTTTCTCTTAAGTATCATTACCGTTATTGTCTAGCGTATAGTATCTGTATTCTTATTTGTTGAGTGTATTCCTAGAAACTTCCTTTTTGCAATCCTGCTTGTTGTATGTTGTATGTGTAAGTTATGTGTGATGTCTCTAAGCTACTTGGATCCTGAATTTCCTCTAGGGATGAATAAAGTTTTTATCTATCCATCTATCTTGACAACTCAAAAGTGGACAGAAGACAATACAAGTCGGTGTGAACCACAACAGTCTCACCGGCGGTGCGTCCGTTGAAGTAGTTGTAGTACTGGGAGACGTAGGTGAGGATGCTCAGCCGGTCGGGGACCCGCAGGGCCACCATGTCTTCTGCGTCCAGCAGGGCCGGGATCCCCAGCTTCTCCTCCGCAATGCGGAAAGCCTGCAGGGGGACAATGAGAGAAGAAGTAATACAAATATATAAAGTCACGCGCTTTTACTGTAGTGGGCGTAGACGCGGACAACCTTTTAAAAACGGGGCTTGGTAATGGATGCCGGAGCACAATAACCCTCGTTTTAACGAGCGCTGAAATAGAACTTGTTTTCTAGGGGGAAAGCGTCGCTTTGTGTGTTAAAATGTCAAACTTTCCCTATAAACGGTACACACACACACACACACACACACACACACACACACACACACACACACACACACACACACACACACACACACACACACACACACACACACACACACACACACACACACACACACACACACACACACACACACACGGTTGGTTTATGAAGTGTGTGTGTGTGAGTGTGTGTTTCCTGTGCGCTCTCAGGGATAAGACTGAGGATGAAGAGGGAGAGCAAGCAGGATGCGGAGCCATTGTTTAGGATCAGCCTGGATGGACTCATTAAAAATCAACAGCAGGATTAACACGGAGGTCCCAATCCCGTCTGTCCCCAATTTTCAGAGTCACAGCTTGCAACTATTCAACCACCGACACCGAGCGAGGAAATTGTGTTAATGACTAAAAAGGAGAAACAAAATAAAGACCACCACCACCTGTGCAGGAAACCCGACACAACCGGGGACAGATAGTTCATGAAACACAATAGTACTGTGTAATATTACTCCCACCCAAAAAAAAAAGAAAGAAAAAAGAAGAAATTCACAGGATTCACAGAAGAGAAATACAAGTCTGCCACTTTTCTTTCTCAGTTCAACGGGTTCAGCCCAATCTAGACGACACCGGCGTCGAAGGGCACCAGCCGCAGCCATTTAAAAGTAAAGTGTGCCAAGGTGACACGGCGCCGCCGCCGCACAGCCTATAGGCCCGACTAGGATCCCCAGGATCAAGTGGCCTATGGGACGGTCGGCCTCATTCAAAATGGATAGGCTGGAGAGCGACTCCTCAGATCGGGTTCATCTTCCGACGGACGGGGGGTCAGGAATATCCTCGGCCGGGAAGCAGGCTACTCATACGGTAGTGGGCCGTCCACCACTATAGGCCTACAGCGAGTTCAACACACACGCACACACACACACACACACAGACCCCCCCCCCCCTCCATCACCATCACCACCAAGGGGGCCTGTGATCGTCGAAACACAGGAAACAATAGCACAGAGGAACAGCCTGAATAACGGACCGATCTCAGCATGGGGGGGGACATAAGGGGGTTAACTAAATAAATGGTGTGGGGAACGGGACATAATGGGGAATAATACGAGCGTGGAGCGTACCATTACCTTGGGCCTGTGATGTGTTGATTTTATTAATTGGGTTTTTTTTCTCTCCTTACAAACACCGCCAATCAGAAAACCCCAAGTCACATTTTAACCAATCAAACCTCTGAATCTCAGATATGCTGTGTTTTCTTTTTGTTTTTTTAGTGTATGGTTACTTATCTCCTATAAATGGTATAACTATGCTGTGTTAACTTTTAATGTGTGGTTGACAGTCAAAGTCACTTTGATGCCTGATGTGAACACACATAAGGGTCCATGTTATAGTTGAAGAGATATCTTACCAGGTGGTTGTTCTGAAATACATCCTCTTTTTTGAGTGATTCGTAGTCTCTGGGACAGAAAGAAAGAAATCAACACGTTAAAATAAAAAAATAATAAAATTTTTTAAAAATAAATACATTTAAAAAACACACTTTAATCACCTGAATTAAACACATCATTAACGACGACGCTGCCATCCACACACACTTCAAACCACTCCGCATCCACCGCATTAAACACACACACACACACACACACACACAGACCCACCAGACAGACCATAATACTCCAGATCGAGACCAGCAGGCTTACATGAGGTCGGGTCTGTACTTGTGGATGAGGGCACAGAAAGCCAAGCCGTCCCTGAACGAGGTGGTCATGTTGAGGACCTCCGCGTCCCGGTACCCGTCCACCTGCGTCCTGCACCACCTCTCCAGAGCCTTGATGGCCGCCATCCTCCGCAGGGACTGCACTTCTTCACACACACACACCAGTGATAAGAGTTGGACTTAAACAACACACACACCGACCGACCGTGAAACGAAAACGACGAGCAAATAAGTTGTCCACCACGAGGTGGAGAGGAGAGGAGAGGAGGTGGAGAGAGGAGGTGCTGCTGCTGCGTCCGGCTTCCTGTTGAGCTGATGGCAACGTGTTGGTCATTAGGCTGATGACTAGGGGCTGATTCATCATAGTGCACTAGTTTTTAAGTTGTTTTAAAAATAATAATAATAATAATTTAAAAAAATAAAAAAAAAATAAACATATATATATATATATATATATATATATATATATATATATATATATATATATATATATAATATTTAAAAAAATTATTGTAAAAAAAACATATATATATATATATATTTATTTATGTATTTTTTAAAATAAATAATAATAATAATAAAAAAACAAATATATATATAGGCCTATATTTGTGTTATGATGGAGCTGCCCTATATATATATATTTAAAAAATATATATATATTTTATTTTATTTTATTTTTTTATTTTAAAAGTAAAGTATGCCAAGGTGACACAGCGCCACACAGCGTATAGGCCCACTAGGATCCCCCTTTATAAAAAAAAATATATATATATATATATATATATATATATATATATATATATATATATATATATATATATATACATAGGCCTATATTTGTGTTATGATTATGTTCACAGCATTGGTGTATGTTAAAAAAAATAAGGTCTACAGCATAATAACATGGAGCTGCCCTAACATGTGTATGCCTACTGACTACTAACAGTAGGCCTATATAGTCCAGGTTTAGTTTCAGCAACATGTGGATCGTTGTTCTTGAATGCTTGGTTTCGGTCAGGTCACAGTGCGGACCGTATAGCCACCAGGGTTGTGTTTAATGTACTGCAGTGCATTGCTCCTCTGATGACATCCTCACATGTGGATTATGACAACATGCAAGTGGGGATAAAACTCACTGCCACCACCACCTCCACCCCAAGCAGGTCTACTGGATTTGGGCGTATAGCACATAATCAGATAATAATTTCTCTACAAATATAGAGATGAACTATAATACTAGTCTATTCCGCCATTAAAAACAAGTGAGTCAGAAACAGAGAGAGAGAAACAGAGAAAGAGGTGGATTGCCTGTCTTCCTTTTAATTTGGGTGAGTCATTCGTGTTCAAGCCTTGCGCTTAAACAATGCAACAATAGGGGCCAAACAACAGCTGAACTTCATGGTCTCCCCATGTGTTAACAACCAGCTTATTGTGTATTCCCAACAAAGAGGCAGCAGCCCCCCCCACACACACACACCATTATATTTGTGTTGTATGTTGGGATTCAGACATAACTATTGGGGCGAGCCGGTTGGACAATGAATGGTATGCAAACATGGGGACCTCTGTCCTAAAAACGTCATTCAGCTCCACTTTATTTTCTGTCTGAAGTGATCTCCTCCACGTTAACAACTAGCTGGAGGAATGATACGTAAATAAATACATGACAATAATCATATATTGCTGTGCAACCCTATGGGTGTCAGCATACTGCATATGTTACGCTCCCATATAAGTGCTGACATGCCACCCCTGTCCTGAACTGTTCACACCATGCTTCACATTTTCTAAAAGTGTATTTTTAGAGAGTGGTCTTTACATCCAGTGGAGGGCACTGCGAGACTGCTGCTGCCACCAGCAGCCCACACACACAGTGTGACATAAACATACACTGTCTGAATAGGAAACACAGAATTGTCTTTCAGTCACTGAAATATATATATATATATATATATATATATATATATATATAATATATATATATATATATATATATATATATATATATATATATATATATATATATATTCATGTGGGCCAACATTGTTGTCCAGGGATTGTATATTATGGCTGTTGTTTATACAGGAAACAGACCGGAAATGAACAGTCTTGGAATCAAGATTTATGTGTTAGTGATTATATCTAGTTTCTATATATAGATATCTAGTTTCTATAAATACATATAGTTTTGTTTTTTGTGTGAAAGCAAGGTCATGTTTTATCACTTTTTTTTTCTTCTTTTTTTTAATGAATTTCTGTAAAACCAAATGATTTATCCAATACTAATACGGTTTGAAATACCTATGAAATACCTGAAACAATGCTTGCCCTCCACCCAGGCTGGCCAAGCCGTGTTACACAGCTTGTACATCGGGTGTAACAGGAGACGTAACGCTAGCCGTCAGCAGCCGCCATGCGCCGCATGACGCATTGAACACAACTCCAACAGTGTTTGACAACCTGCAGGCTATTGATGTCTGAATAAATGATATGCGTTTTCAAGTCTTTAACCACACCAACGGTGGACTCTATTAGATTTCGATATTAAATTACAGATACACAAGTATTCTTATTTTTATTTGTTATGTTCTTCAAAATATGACTTGTTGATATTGTTTTGAGTGGACAGTTGTCCGGGTCAATTTTCAGCCATTTCCATAGTTTCCTGTCCAACCTTGTGTCTCCGTGCAGACATCCTGCTGCTGGAGGAGGGAGAGAGGAAACCTGGAAACTGATGACATCACTCACAAATCAACAGGACAGACGGACAGACAGTTTTTCTTTGAACTGTGGTTGTTGGTTTGTGAGGAGGAAAACACGCTCGTCTTACAGGAGAAACGTTTTCCATGTTATGTCACCGGCAATGTCAGCACATTTTATGTAGCCTACGTACTTTAATGTTTCACCTTTCAGTCTTGTGTCAGTTTCTAATTGAATTTGTAAACGGCAGAACGTAGGCCACACACACAAATAATAAAAATGATAAACTTTATTATTATATGATATCTGAAATAAAAGAGGAGCACAATGTCTAGTAACGCAATGTTATACAATATAAACCTCCTTTCAATGGATACCAAACTGTACATACAAGACAAATACATGCAAAACACATCTTACAACAAACACAACATAAAAAAATGCAAGATAAACAACAGCACAATATAACAACGGCGGCGCCGCCATTAGCGCCTCCCAACACTTCGTCTCTTTCCGGCAACCTTGGAGATGCGTAGTTCATAGACTCTCCCTTCTCCCCCGTCCTTCTCTAAATCATCCTGTTCTGTACACACAGGAAGAAGAAGAAGGAGTAAAAAGACCATCCGTCACGCCTCCTGTCGCCCGCTTCCCGTATGTGTGACACGTGCACAGTCCTCCTCTTCCTCCTCCTCCTCCTCCTCCTCCTCTCTGGCCAGCGCCGCCGCCGTGCCGCGTATCTCCGCCGCGTGTTGCCTGGCCTTGGCCCGCAGCCTGGCGATGCTGCAGGAACGCAGGTCGGCCGAGCTGGGACCCTCCCGGCCGCCGCCGTCGTCACCGCCGCCATCATCGTCGTCCCACCACCTCCTCCTCCCCCCCGCGCCGACCGACCGCACGAGGTCAAGGGTCAAACCGGCGGCCCGCGCGTCCTCTCGCCTCTCCCACGGCTCGCCGTCGGAGCCCCCCGCCGCCGCCGCCGCGCGAGGGGAACCGCGGCTCTCGTGCCGCGCAGTGGTCGTCCGTCTCCGCCTCGCCGGCCTTCGCCGCCGCCCCGTAGCGGCGCACCCCCCCCCACCACCAGCTGGCTCTGGAGCTTCAGCTGGCGCCGCATCTTGGCGCGGCGGTTTTGAAACCACACCTGGCCGAGGATGAGGAAAACAACAACTACAACAACAACAACAACAACACAATCCATGAACTCATATCATATCACTTTTTTGGATACTATGACCAAAAAAGCATTATCCAGACACTTGTATATAATTATATTATATTAGTTCATTTTTGTACTGTTGAGTGTTGGCCTTATATATTTAACTATAACTAAGAGTTCATTGTCAAGTATTGTATTGTATTTTTTATTTTTTATGCCTCCTTTATTCTCCTGGTCTACTGGAAATTCAATTTCCTTGAGGGAGTCATCCCAAAGGGATCAATAAAGTCTAGTCTAAGTCTCAAAGTCTAAGTCTCAATGTGGGCATCTAGGATGGGACCCAGTACCTCTCAGCTCAGAGTTGAACCCCCAACCCCTCCCCGCCCCCCCCAGACCCCTTCGCCTGACCTCCTACCTGCACCCGCGCCTCTATGAGGTCCAGCCGCAGGGCCAGGGCCTCCCTCATGAAGATGTCAGGGTAGTGCGTTCCCTGGAAGGCCTTCTCCAGCTCCTCCAGCTGCCAGCTGCTGTAGTTGGCGCGCGCACGCCGCTGCTTCACCGGCCTCTGCTCATCTGGAAAGTTTTTTGCGGTGGCGAGTTGGCAATTACAACAAGCGCCGACGGGTGACAAGGAACTAAATAGCCCTAGATTGGATAATTAGCACAGTGTTCATTAAAAAAAAAAGGACCCCCCCCCCCCCCCCACCCCACCACTTTAGCACAGCGACGACAATTGATTGTTAGTTACGAGCGGCGGTTAGGCAATCTTTGGTAAACATTTGCAAAGCGATCAGATGGGGCTTTCGCTGGCTGGCTGGCTCGGCAAGAACGCGCCATCCAGCATTTCTGCAAGTGGGTTCATGGTTGAGTGTTTTTTTGTGCCCCATTTGGTAAACAGCGAACAGACTGGCGTAAGCTTTTCAGGTAGCTGTCGACAATTAGAGGTTGGCTCACCTATCCCCTCGGCGAGCTGGCCCATGGCGGCCGCCGCCCGCGAGGCCAGCAGGAAGGCGTCGGCGTCGGCCTTGCCGGCCTCCGGCTGCAGGTAGCTCCTCAGCGACTCGTAGCTGATGAAGGGCCCCGGGAACAGGAGGTGTCCCGGGGAGGAGCCCAGCCTGGCGTGGAAAGCCGGGAAAAAGTGGGCCGCCGGGGAGTGGAAGATGGTGGGCAAGAGGGTCGACACCAGCTGTCCCGGGCCGAACATGTCCAGGAACTCGGGCGCTGCTGCGTTCATTCGACAAAATCCAGAGTCTTTAGATTTGGACACAAAGTGGGGTCGGCGCCGACTCCTTAGACCCCCACAAAAGACGCACCGGTTGGAGGTGACAGTTTCTGTCATTCAGTCAAGGAGAACGTAAGAGAGCAATGTCCGTCCATTAGAGTCATGTCTTCTTCTTCTGAGGAGCAGGCATCAATGGGAATACTGATGGTCTGCCCATGGAGGTGTCTTCTGGGGAGGAGGAGGAGGAGGAGGAGGTCTGAGGTTGGAGCAGCTCTGTTGAGTCACAGGGTTGCTGGTTGAGTAGGCAAGGTAAGCCTTAAGTGGTTGGCTCCTCACCTTAGCCCTTGTATACCTTCCCCTCCCACTTTAACCCCCCCCCCCCACCCCACCCCACCATCCCTCCCATCCCTCCCCTCCCTCTCAGGTCATAGGGTTCCAGGGAGATAGCAGTGATTGGCTGATATGAGTTGTGAAATGTCACTAATTTGTAATAACAGATAATACAGAAACAAGGTTGTCATCTCGCAATCAATATCTTTGATTTCCTAAGCCAAACATCCGGTGTCCCTGAAGGGTTCGTTTCATGATATCCCTCCTCCTTTACTGACCTAATGCCGTTCGTTTAAGCGCCCAGCCCGGACAAGTTTGGACACCTTTGGCTTCTGAAATTTCATGAAGTGAGAAGGTATGAGGTAAGTGAGTGAGTATATCGCACGTCAAGAGTGCATCTTTCTTTTCGGTGTCGACTTTCCCCTCAGAAACAAGAAAAAAAATACCGAAATGGGGAAAGGTTAGCGAAAATAGGGGGCTCTTTTGTAGTCGCCATAGGGTTTCGGTTTTTAGGAGACTCAAGTGGTTTAGCAACTTAACGCAGAACCCGTCCTACATACTGTAGCTCCGCGCCTTTATAGCAACAACAGATTATTCACATTTTTTTCCCGACACAGCAGCTGCTGTCCCGCCGTTGAAAGACGCGCGACAGCGTGTGTCGGGGCGAGGGAAGGCCAGGTGTGCCAATTAATCCGACGGCGCGCACATCAGACTGAAGACTACCTCCAGATCATCGCGTTCACACCGACTATTAAATGAAAACAAAACCCAAGCAGGCCACTGTCAGTGTTGTCATCGCTAGCAGGTGGTGCTGAGTGAGCTTTGATCATGGGTACGAGTGCGCGCACGCACACACACACACACACACACACACCAGGATCTCAGCAAGATCCAGCTGGTCAAAACCTAAGGATGATGAAGAGGAGGAGGATGATGAGGATGAGTCAAGCTCTGGTCACTCCACAGCATCTGTGGCCTCTTTTTTCTTTTTCTCCATCTGCACCTGGTTAAACACAACATTAATGCCCAGGTGGAGGTCAGCATGTAGACCTGTCTGGGGGGGAGGGGGGGGGGGGGGAGAAAAACCGAGAGAGAGAGAGAGAGAGAGGAGCAGAGAGACAGAATAAAGGAAGCGAGGGGGAGAGAGACAGAAAAGAGGGATACATTTTGGATGCGTTCACGCTGAGAAAACCAAACAGAAAGCAGATTAGACGTATAGGCTAAATAAACAGTGTGTGAGGTGGGGAGGTGGGGGAGGGGGAGGCGGCGGAGGGGGAGGCGGCGGAGGTGGCGGCAGCGGCGGCGGATTACAGCCGCCATCTGCGTCGGCATCCCCCGGCACACAGGTAGACCCGGGGACGTCTGGCAGGTCTGAAAGCGGAGCCACAGCGCCACTATTTGCCTGTGACAGGCTCCTCTAATGCCCATTGATCCGGATAATCAGGGAAGAAATTGGCGGCGGGGGTGGGTGGGTGGGTGGGGGCGGGCGGGAGGAAGAAACGGCGAGGGATGGGGCGATAGTGGCGACATCACTCGCAGCAGAGACACCGCTTGTCCAAACGATCGCCTTGTGGATAAGTGAAGTTTAGGGGAGGGTTAGGGGACACAATGGAAAGGGCTCACGCTAAAAGTCTTTGTTTGACCCCTCTCAGGTAACTCTAGATCTGCTGGGGTGACAAGGCGCAGCGCGGCGTGCGAGAGGCGTGAGAGGCGGCCGCGCGGCCATCTGAACGGCGATAACGGTATCATTAACAGAGAGACCATAACCTAGCGGGGCCAAAAGGCAACATTATCTATGAATTTGGAAAACACCATTTGGGAAGCGGCTGTCCTGTTATCCATTAATAACGCGGGCTCAACAAGTCAAGGGAGGCTTGTCTGAGCTTGCAGTGATTGGTTTGAGAATAAGCAATGGGGAAATGGGGTTGGACCTCTTGGGGTATAAAAACTGTTTTTCTTGAAACATTATTACATTTTTTTTTTGTTGAAGTTATTCATTCACTGATTGAGTTAACTTGCTCTGGTTTAAATTGCAAAACAGCGCCGCTAAAATAAAAACAAAATAATTGTTACAAAAAAAAAAAAAAAAAAAGGTGTTGCCTAATCTATTTTTTTTTGTTGATACTCATCTGTTGAACGCCGAGGGAATAGCGTACAAATACAAACGGCGGGGATTAGACAGCCGAGGAACAGCTGACAAGATCAATATTTAATCACAGTTTTAGTGAAGTCTAAAGGTTGTCGATGTCTGTGTCAACAGACATCGACGGGATTGGAACCTATGTTGTTTTTACTCGCAGTTCCTCGTCCGATTTCTCGCTCCTCCCCCTAAGATCAAATAATGTTTTCATTATTCATCTCGATAACATTTCACCATAATCTCATCACATTAAACATGTTTGTAACTGCGGTTTCAGGTACAAAGTTGGGTGCGTTCAAAAACCACCGCTGAAAAGAGAGCCTTGAAGCATAACATGTTAGGGGCGATGTTAGGTGCCTCCCACCCCTCCCTTCCTCCCCCCCTCCCTCCGCCGGTAATAGTATCCTACAGTGCATGGGCTGATTGTTTTAGTCCTGGATCACTGGCCTTGGGATAAAACCCGAGACCCTCCCAGCAGACCCCCCCCCCCCACACCCACACTCTGCTTTCCAAGTCAAACCCTTCAAGGGAAAGCGGCCCACAATCACACAGCAATCACACTTCACACATCAAAGTGGGGAGGGGAGGGAGGAGGAGGAGGGGGGAGGAGGGTGAGAGAGCAGGTCCACATTTTTCCTTTCTTTTTTTCCTTCTTCTTCTTCTCCACGCCAGCCAAGTGCAACTGAAGCGTGGCAGCGGCGGGGGAGGATCTGAGGAGCGGGTGCCATTGAGAAGGAAGACCCGAGAGCAGACAGATGTGCAGCGGGCAGGTAGTGGCACATTGTCCAACGAGGGGGGGAGTCGGAGGGGGGGGGGGGGAGACCGCGGGGGAGGGAGTCGGAGGGGAGACTGTGGTTGTGTGTCACATTCCTAACTTCCTTGACATTCCCTGTCCGTGAATGAACGAATGGATGAAGGGATGAACGGGGATCAGGACCGTTTGAGGGTTTTAAAGGCTAGTGGGTTTGGACAATGGTGGATAAGTTGTGCGAAAGGAATTAAAATAACCACAAAAAGGGACACAAAAAACATTTTGTTTCTTCATAAAGATGGCGAACATCTCCCTTTTTTTTCGCCCCGGCTTACATATGTGGGCACAGCTGCGTCTGAGGGCATCAAACTTGCGGTGACGACTCCTGACAGCGGTGTTTAAGCTGTCAGTAGGCCCATCACAACGTTCAAACCCATCTCTCTCCCTCTCTCTCCCTCTCTCCCTCTCTCTCTCCCTCTCTCTCTGCTCTCTCTCCCCCTCCCAACCACTTCCTCCTCACTGGCTGTCACTCATCTCCGTTCCGCATCACCGCTGCCCAGCCAATGGGGATGCTGGCGCCTGACCAAGGGGGCCCGCGCTGCCGGGACTTGCATCGCAAAAGGTGATGGATAACCGTAAACAGCCCCGGCTCTCAAGCCCAAGTCATTGGACACCGTCCAGGTGCAATTAACGCATCGCCGTGGAAACGGGCGGCAGACACTGTATCGCGGCGGGTCGGCGGAGCGGAGCGCCGATGAGGGGTGAGGGCAATGTTCGCGATGACCTCCCCCCCACACCCCCCCCCTTTCTTCATGAGAAAGCAGCACCGAATAAAACATTAGGAGGAACTGTAAACCCGCTGCGTCGGTATGGGATGGTGGAGACGTCAGAGACTAAAGTCTTCACTTGAGTATCACTATTCCAGTGATACTTTAATGACTCGGGTCGTTCGCACGGACAAGAGGTAATCCTGTGACACATGGAGGCCTTCATTTTATGATTTGCTTTCGTCTGGAAGTTCAGGGTGAGGGTCAATACGTGATTTCAAGGCAGACATCATTAAATCCAGTGTTTGGGTTTTGTCTCGATTATCTAACCGATAAACAGCTAGAAGCTTTCGCTGGCCTGAGGTATCGCATTACAAGGAAAAGGGGGAGACAGGGAGAGAGACAGAGAGAGAGAGAGAGAGATGAAGATCACTGAAAATGATGACCTCATTGAGATAATACAGTTTTCAACAATCCATTCAGCGCTTCAGATCTGTAGTCTATTTCACCGACGAATGACGGACGCCACCGCAACCACCGGCATCGGTTGGTCACACGCACGCACACACACACACACACACACACACACACACACCTCTCAGGTAACTAAACACCAGTCAGAGTATCTGGGCTGTGTAAAATGGTCTGCCCACATCTCATCTCCGAGCCCCTTCTTGTCTCCGTGATTGAACAATTACCGCCACGCTTAATTGACCCTAAATGGGGAATGTCGGCGTTTCCGCGGTTACCGGCGCAGCATTGTTTCACTTATCCCTCGACTCGGTGAAGAGGTGCCCCGCTAAAAGTCAGCGGGTAGCGGGGCGAGAAAAAAACACCAAAAAACACACGGGCGCTTTGATGGTCAGGGCGCTTTCCATCACAGCGGTTAGTTAGCGGCTTTCTTTCATTCGCTACAACGCCGGCGGAGAGCGAGCGCACCTAGGACAGCTGTTTCCAGCTTCCTTATCGCAATTGTACCGAAATGGCTGGAATAAAATGAATTGGCACCAAGGCCTCGCTCCAATTATCCCCCCCACCCCCCATGTGTTATGTTTGAGGTGCCGAATTGTTAATATTAAAAAAAAAAGAAGCAATAATTGGTTCTTGGGAAATTTCCATGCTTGCCGTGCAACTCCATCACTAAACTGCCATCAGTGGCAACAGTAGAACTCAATAATTCGACGAGCATATTTTTGATATGTATAAACGGTATTCATTGTATATACACTCCAATCCAATATGAAAGCCATTGAATCATCTGTTTGTCCAAGTGAGACAGTTTATTTATCCTTTCTAAGAGCACATAACACACGAGAGTTAAAAAAAGTGGTATTTTAATTAATGTATGTCCAGTAATGTCAAATTTACAACTCCAGTTTCATTTGAGACTCTCAAGGTCAACCCATTAGGACCTTCATCAGGCGTGTTGTTTAATGTTAAACAGAAAAATGCTGGGCATCCTTTTTCTATATCAAATGACTAATTCAGCAGTGGGTCAAAGGGCAGAGTGTCTTTTAATTTGAAGGGGATTTGAAGTCTTATGAGATTAAGTACCCAATACTAAATACAAACATTGGCCTTCTGTCATTTTCTTCTGGTGCAAATAACAAAGTTCAAAGTTCAATACATTGCATTTTCCATTTGCTAAATTTGTGTGATTTGAGAAAAATATATAATTACACAGTTTTTTGTAAATATCACTTCTGAACTGTGGAGCCATAAAAAAAAACCCAGCTGTTGCTCTTTTAAATATTTGGCTCGCTCATACATCCAGCATCCCTTAAAAATAAAACGAACAATCTAACCTTCAAGCAGTATTTTAATTTGGCCATTTGTAAAATAGGTATCCCATGAAACCAAACAAAGGCGAATATGAAACCATCAGAGATTAAAGTGAATGTGATCTAACAGGATTTGGTATTTTGTCTGCTTGCACTGAAACATAAGCAGAGCAGAAGGCATTACAAAGTCTCCTTGTGAAATGGTAAAAAACACAAAAATGAAAACAAACCATCGTGACACACGACAGCCGACCGGAGGAGTGGTGTCTGGAGGAGCTACGTCGTGGCCTCCATGCGGAGGACCTTCATGGCTTCTGCGATCATGGAGCTGGTGTCTATCTGTCCATAGATGCCCACCAGGAAAGCCTTGTGGAGCAATATGTCTGCATGCTCTATTGGGGGGGGGGAGGGGGGGAGGGGGTGAAGAAAAGGACACACAACGATATGATAATGGGAATCACAATCCGTCAACATTTTTAAATCTCAAAACATACTCTCATTTAGTTTCGCTTCGGATAAATGTGTCTGCTGAATGTCTAAATGTAGTTCAGCTTTCGTCTACTTCCTTAATTAATACTTCATTATTCTACCGCTCAAATGTATCTCAAGTGATATGATATGATTCCCTTGTTAAGCAGTTTGCATTGCTGTCCTGCACACAAAAACAAACCCCCTATATAAATAAACAAGCAATCCGTGGTATTGATATATTGTGTTTAAAAGCTCCAGCTAAACGTCGGGGTTGTTTCTCCAAGCGGCGGCGGAGGAGGAGGAGGTGTTTGTTTGTTCGGCGAGACCGCGTGACTAAACGCCGTGTTATGGTTACCTTGACAGAGCAGCACATACTCTGGGAGATTCCTGAGGGCCGTCTGCACCACATCAAAGTTGCCGCTGCCCATGCAGTACATGAAGGTGGGGAGGAAGTCTGTTGCCAGTCTGGGACCAAAAAAAACATCACGTCACGCGGCGCTGCGGACCGGTCGACACACACACACAGACCGCGCCGTGTGGCGACGCGCTGACAGGCCCGCGGATGTGGACCACTCTCCCCCGTATTTCACCCTTCTCCTCCCGTTTCAATATTTTCCCCGTGAATTTCCCGTATTTTTGCGTTTTCATTTTTATAATGCAGGGACGTTCACACGGCGTTTCACTTTGAACCAGGTATCTGATTCTGACCACTTAATTGTAGTCATTCACTTCATGTAGGAACTAGTTCACCCGATCCTTGTTGCACTGATGTTTTAAAGCCAGTGGGTTGCCAAGTGGTGATTTTAGGATTCACTGTGTGTACCCATGTAAGGGTTTGTGTTCGGTGGTAGGGGTGGCTTATGTTCAAATCCCAATGACAGCAGTGGTTGTAACCCAACCCAGTCCAATCCAGAGCACAACAACTAAATATCAACTTTTAACACACACACACACAGACACACACACATATATATATATATATATATATATATATATATATATATATATATATATATATATATATAGATAATCTTTTCTCAGGGATGCCTACAGGTAGACTGTGGACATGGGGGTTCGAACCCACAACTTTTTGGCTGTGAGTAAAACACCCCAACAACTATCCTGCCCATCATTTCTCTCTTTGAATATTCATCCATGTTCTCACACACACACACACACACACACACACACGCACACACACACACACTAACCGGGGGTTCCCCTGGATGCAACGCAGGGCTAGGTTGAAGGCCATGGTCCTGCACAGCTCCTCTGACGAGGTCATCAGCCTCTGGAGGTCGTTCTGGAGACACAACAACACAGAGCAGGGTGAGGGGGGTGAGTGGATGACTGGGTGAATGGATGACTGAATGACTGTATAAATTGATGACTGGGTGACGGGGTTAATGGACGAACTGATGACTGAATCAATGGATGGCTGAATGAATGGGTGACTGGATGATTGGCTGTCTCTATGGATGGATGGATGGATGAGTGAATGACTGTATGACCGAATAGATGAAGGGCTGACTCACAGTGAAGTACTGAATGATCTCAGGACTCCTCCTGGACTTGTCGTCCACCTCCGTCAGCACCTCCAGCACATCTGTGGAACCGAGACCCAACAGTTTAAAGAAGAACACGCTTCATACAGGGGATCTGCAGGTTTCAACCAGTTCCATTTAAATCTTTTTAATACCTTTTTAATACCACAATTTAATACAGATTTCACGGCCCAGTGGCATACAGGCAAATGACAGTCCTCAACCTGGAACTGTTTTATAACTATACACATGTATTGACATAGTGCAATATAGCAGTGGATGATGATGATGATATTTGTTATTGTGATAATGATATTTAACACCTTTTAACTCGAAGATTTCCATTTAGTTGTCTTTGGCGACACCTATGGCGATAAGCGGTAATTGCAGGTGTGTCAACGCTGACACCCAGTTCATAACATTCATAATACTGCAAATGCAAGGGCTTTCATCAGTGGACCATAGGCTCAATCACCATTGTGTTACCTCATTAGGCGATCGATTGTGACTAAACAGACATTTATGTACATGAAAATCTTCGAGATTATTACTTTAAATTGATTTTGTAATACTTTTTAATACTTTTAATACCTCTGCAGGTATCCTGTGAGAAGGTGAACGCATGACCATAGACAGATGGCTGGTAGTCGAGAGATGTTAGCTCTAGTAGCTGCGCTGCTAGCTTACCCTCCACCGCCTCTCCTCTGGACATCTTCTTCAGGTACAAGGTCATGTCTGCGGCCGTCAGCGTCACCGAGGCCGAGATGTTGACCAGGGGCAGGGCACCGCTGGTGGACTCGTCTAGCAAGAGCACCAGAACACACACAGTGAAGCCATATTACCATTGTGAAATATAGAAAAATAAATCACAGTACAATAACAATACAATATGAATCGGTGCCCTAAGAAAATTACCATGATTGGATACCATGATCATGTGAAGAGTAAAGAGTATTGAAGATGTCTAATACATACTATTATACAAATACAACTTGAGGTGTTTCAACATTGACATTGTATTCAGCAGACACTTTTATCCAAAGTGACTTACAGGTGAGGCTGGGAATAATTAAACCATTCAATCAACATGTAATAAAACTAACTCACGTTAGTTCATTGCTTTTTTCAGTTGCGAGAATCTATCCGAGATCCTGAAGGACCAGAGGTATTGTGGGTATTGTAGTTGTGCTTACCATCCCTGTCATCAGCGTTGCTGTCTGCCGAGCAGCTCTTCACCGGCAGGGTGAGTCCAGCCAGCAGAGACTTCAGCTGCACCAGGTGCGGGTTCTCCGAGCACAGAGCCCTGTTTCGGTAAAACAATACACACAACGTTCGTTAAAAGTGCATTGGCTATAACGTCCCATTACATACTCATCCCGCTAAAAACACAGCATGACAGATCTGATGGTGCGAACAGACGAACTCACTGCAATATGTCCGAGTGCTTCTGTAGATAAGGGACCGCCGCCGCTGCATTGTGGGTAATGTATTTTTGCGTGAACTGAAGAAACTTGTTGATGAAAAGCAATGGGGAACGGCAGCGCTGAAAGTTCTACGGACAAAACACACAACACAACAAACGGTTCACAAAACTCATGGTTTGAATACACCCTATAAAAATACGTATTTTTATTAAAAAAATGTATTAAAACAACATTTGTTTTATTTTGTATACAGAAAGTTGTGTTTCCTCTCCCACCTTGAGGGCCCTCATGAAGGAGAGAAGGCAGTCCTGCAGTGCCCTCTGGTGGTGGCCGTGGAAGACCAGCGGCTGCAGCAGCTCCAGGATGGCGAGCACGTTGGTGAAGAAGGTCAGGTGGTTGTGCTGCCGAAACTCCTGCAGGTTGAGGTGCATGCGGCCGTGCAGCAGCCCTGCGATCATGGGCAGGTGCCTGCGGAGGGAAGGAAGGAAACGGAGGGAATGCAGACGTATGCGTTAAACACTTTGATACGGGCATTGTAAAATTCTGCGACTTTTAAATTAGATTGCATTTTTTATTCCTACTATTTATTTCATTAACCATTCACATATCTTGAGTTTAATGTGTGCTGCTGTTATACCTTAATTTTACACAGGGATTAAATAAGTACCCATTCATCTACCCATCCATCCACCCACCTCTCTATCCATCCATCCATCCACCCACCTCCCCATCTATCCATCCACCCAACCACCTCCCCATCCATCCATCCACCTCCCCATCTATCCATCCACCCAACCACCTCCCCATCCATCCACCCACCTCCCCATCTATCCATCCACCCAACCACCTCCCCATCCATCCATCCATCCATCCATCCACCCACCTCCCCATCCATCCATCCATCCATCCATCCACCCACCCACCTCCCCATTCATCCACCCATCCACCCACTTCCCCATCTATCCATCCATCCACCCCCCCACCCACCCACCCATCATATACACAGAGGTACACCCATTGACATGCCGTCGTCTTTATCTCGATTCCAAGTGTACTATAGTACCTGAGTAAGAGCACAGGGTGGGAGACGGCTAGCTTCCTACAGGCCAGGTTAGCGTCTGACATGCGGCCCTCCGCTGACTTGGACTCTCCCGTGTCAGCGAGCAGCGAGACCAGCCGATGGACCAGCACGTCCAGCTGAGGAGACACACACAGTGGAGACATCGTAATGTGTTAGTTATGTGTCGCGATGAGCATGAGTTTGGTTTAGATCTTCAGAAGAAGGATTAAATAACGTTCAGAAGAAGGATTAAATAACGGAAAGTCCCGGCCCTGCCTGTGTGTGTGTATGGGTGCGCCTGTGTGAGCACACCTGTGTGTATGCTGGTGTGTGCATGGCATGCGTGACCGACACGACTCACCTTGCAGGTGCTGCCGTCGGCCGCGCCCCCGCTGCTCCAGGTGTCGTCGGGTAGCGTGACGTGCTGCATGACCTCGGGAGCCTGCAGGTAGATCTGCAGCAGCAGACTCTGGCAGCGCTTGCTCATGGCACTGAAGGAGCATCGAAAACAGAGAGAGAGAGAGAGAGAGAGAGAGAGAGAGAGAGAGAGAGAGAGAGAGAGAGAGACGATGAACTACAAATTCAAGTGGGAAGTTATTATTTGAACATAGTGGGACGAGTCAATCGCACACCTGCATCAGTGTTCACAGTGCCACCCACTACCCCTAGAGCAGTGTCGCATTATCTGCCCCTTCCTTTTAATGAGTTTCATCAGTATATGCTTTGGTCGGTTATTGTACCTTGGTCCGTTAAGTAGTACAGTTGATTTATCCTGGGGGCCGAGCGGTCGCACGGCGAATGAATGTGGGTCTCCTCCGTGTGAACTTTGCTCGTTTGTTTGGTGAACGCCAAAAAACAGAGAGAAACCAACCGAAACCAAATTCCAGACCGGTGGAGTCCATTAGACGACAAAGTGCTGTGCAGCGGGTGCATTCGGACCGCGTAGGCCTCCGTCAGTCGATATTACCAATCATTATCGAGCTTCTTGTCATGGCGTTTCACCTGTGACCGAGCGGCCGCGCTCCCTGAGATACGACGCGGGGACGGCCACCAATGAAGCTGGCAAATTAAACAAATTGAACTCATGAGCTATCGTCTATTTAACGCTTGCACTTTTCCAAAACGGTACTCGTCTGCTGATCGATAGCTCATTCAGAAACCTTATTACCCCCAGAGAAGTACACAGTGTATTATTTACTATTAGTATGTTATTTACTATTATGGAGATTCAACTTATATTGTGCCATCAATAGTGTGTGCGGCTAGTCTAGTCGGGGCCAGAACTAAATAGCCTGCTTTTTTTTCCCAGTAGAGAGTGCCTCTTTATTTCACCCAAGTAAGCTTTATTGGTCTAATTGTCCTAAAGCGGAATGATGTGGCTATTTCCGAGAAATTACCGTTCGGCACGGTAATTTCTCCTTTATCCGTTCTCCGCAACGGAAAATCGATCCGGCTTCCCCCCCCCCGCACCTCACCCCCCAAACTAACAAACGACAAGATTACACAGCATGACAGCGCCTTTCTCTCCGGCTTCAGTTGGGGAAACTGGGGATGAATACAGGACGACTGTTTATGCAAAATGATCGCCTTATACCGACAAGTAAAATTCAAAACGGTGTTGTTGACGCTCATCCAATCATCTCGCGGCCCAAAGCTGTTGATCGCTTTACGTGACACCGCGGTCCCGCACAGAACCAAAGACCCAATTACCACCGGCTTCGCGTTTGAGCAGAAACGGACGTGACCTTGACAAAGAAGAGCCCGCCCCTTGTGTAGCGGCTGATCATGTCGCCGCAGTGAACATCAACACAAACACCCTCTTATCCGGGCCGTTAAGCTTTCAGCAAGCAGAATGTGCTGTGGCGCAAACAACTGTTTATTCCTCACAAGGCCATCAGACTCTTCCCCCTATAAGATGGATTTACACACACTCGCCATGTTTTTTTTTTTAATTCTTCTTCCCCAAGTCAGCTTAGCTGTATTTAGACTAGCGTAATTCCAAAGCTAATTTCGCTTGACCTTGGCCAGAAGTTTCCTCATTAAAGTGGTTTAGCGCACCAAAGACACTCTTTCAAGAGGAGGAAGAAAGGTTGCACCCTGATCTACCCGACAGCCCCGGTCTGGTTACAGGAGCGCACGACACACACAGACACACAGACACACACACAGACACACACACCAAGCATGTGTTTGGGAGCCCTCATGGCTTTTCTAATCCTCTTGGCTTCATCGTCATTATTATTACCACACACACACACACACACACACACACACACAGACAGACTCACACACACACACACGGAGCTGTTTTAAAGGAGATCACGGTTTTCCAGACGACTTCGGCTGCCCCCTAATTTCACACCAAAAGAGTTAATTATGGAGTTGTGCCCGGCCCCACGGCCATGTGCTTGACGGGGAGGGGAAGTCTGAAAAGTTCGCGAATGCCGAGAAGGAGGAGGAAATATAACTAGTGTGCTTTTTTTTCTCCCACCCCTCTCTCTTTTCAGCCAGGGGGAGGCCAGTGTGTGTGTGTGTGTGTGGCTCATTAGACGGAACAAAAAATAAATCATGTGTCAAACCATATGGCTTGTTAGCACCATTGGCAAGCGATATAGCACTACGAAATATGTTAAGCATGTGTATCCGCAAATTATTCGAAAACAAACAAGACAGCGATGCAGATTATCCTACTGGCAGACACGGCTAGGGTGACTCCCAGCCGGGAAGGTTGCGGGTTCGAAGCCCAAGGTCCACAGCCACTAGCTGTAGGTAGGCTTCCTTGAGCAAGATCTGAACGCCCTACCTGCTCATTAATCACTGTAAAGTCACTTTGGATGAAAGCATCTGCTAAATGATAATAGTAACAGCAGCAGCATTAGCTTAAAGCAGTGGTTCTCCAACTTTTGTTTTGTCCGGCCCCCCTTTAACACATTTTTATTTGGCGCCCCCCTGTCAAAAACGATTTTATCGCATACAAAGTAATTGATAAAAACGACAAAATAATGTGTTTGACAGATAGCCCTGTCCTTTCAACGCCGTGGCGCTGTCCGACGTGGCGCTCCGTGGCTCGTCCGGTGTGCGACCTGCTTTTACATTGAAGCTCTGCCGGGACGGAGTCCGAGAGTGGATCCGAAAGCCACCGGCTTCCTCCACACAGCACTTACTTTGTGATACACTAATAAAACCCAAAAACTAATTTGGTTTCCCACTATACTAAGTATTAGTCAGGTATGTCCGGCGTTCAGCGTGGCCTCGTTTTCAACGTCTCGTCCTCATATTGTATTCTCCCGCCATACATCGGCACTGACCAAATTGAACGAGAGAACGTGATTCCCCGGGTCGATCGAGTCGTGTGCAACATCAACAACAACAACACATACCTGTCGCCCCACTTCTTGGTACAGCTGATGAGGTAGTCACAGACCATCCTGATGTTGTCCACGTCGGCGCTGCAGCAGGAGAGGAGAAGGGGCAGCCGGGACTGGATCAGGGAGCAGGCCGTCTGGTCCTGGGAGCTGCTGCTGCTGCTGGTGGTGTCGGTGTCGTCGATGGTGGTGGTGGAGGTGGCGAGCTCAGACTCCAGCAGGATCAGATCCACCAGGCTGACCAGCTCCTCCGAGCTCAGCCGCAGGACAAACTCCTCTGCCTTCTTCTGCGCAGCGAGAGAGAGAGAGACAGACAGACAGACAGAGACAGAGAGACAGAGAGAAGGATGGAGAGAGTGTGAGGTCAGCTGGTCTATGACGCTACTATGGCCGCCGGGTGATTTTATTTCATCAATCAATTTCCCCATCGATCCGATTCCTTGTTTGGTTAAAGACACAATGAGTAGAATTTAGCTAAAAAAAACAATGTATACACTCATACAAAAATAATCCCTCATATTTATCCCTTATGACCCACTAGAAGTGTGTGGCCCTCTGCCTGTATTTTCTTATTTTAGTTTGTTCGGGACATTTCTGAGGCGTCAACCTTCGTGCAGTCAGTATGTAGCCCCCATCCAATTGCACGCAGGGTGTGAGGCGGTACTCTATGAAAAACGTAGCGACCAGGTCCCAGAGCGTAAGCACGCATCCATAAGGGGAAGCTATGACAATGGAGGACACGGGGCCAAAAAAACTAAGCTTGAGGGGGCCAACTTTGAATGTTTAGAAACCCCAACGGAAAAATCCTACTGATTGTGCCTTTAAGACAATGGTGATGAAAAGTTAGCTGCCTAAATTCATGATTAGATGAGGAAATGTGACCAAATGTGAATCACAATATTGGATCAGAAATCTAACTATAGTTCACATCACCACAACTTGATTCTTTACCGGGATTTCAAATTCATTAGGCACTACTTCCCACCGCTCACTCAAGTCTGATGTGATACATACATCATAATGCATTTGAATACAGTGTCGGTTTGGACTTTTAGCCATAATCCCACCTGAGGGATCTTCTGGTCGCGGCCTTGCCAGATGCGAGGGATGTGGCTGCAGGCCCACAGGAAGTCCAGGGCAGGCGAAGGGTCCAGTCTGGTAAACATCACACACACACACACACACACACACACACACAATAAGAATAACCCTCAAAACAATCAGAATCAACACTCGAATTTCTTACTCTAACCATCACTTACCTCTGGTCTCTGCGCTTGCTGAGCAGGGCGCTGATGCACTGCAGCAGCGTGGCCCAGTTGGACTGATGGGTGAGCAGGGCCAGCAGGTAGGGTCTGTACGAAGGGCTTCCACGTCCCTGGAGGCGGAGCGGATGTTAAAGCACAATCCACAAACCCTTTTCACTTGTATGGGTGAGTGAAATGTTGAAGAGAGAGGAGCACAGTATAGGGCTGTGGATGTTTGTTTCTACCTTGTTGAGGGCAAACAGCAGTTTCTGCTGGAGGTCCGGGCACACGGACGTCACCTCGGGGTCCAGGTGCTCCAACCAGTCCACCAAGAGACCTGAGCTGAGCCCGGTCTTGATCACCTCAGAGCTGGGGAAGAAGTGTGAATCATAAGGTTAGTTAGTGAAATGCTAAACCTTTTTTCTGCGCAACGCATGCATAACAATAAACATTCTCTACACATACTAAACATTTGATTTTAGAGTTGCATTTCAGAGCCATGAAGCTTTCAAGATGGGTGAGCATCTTGGAAAAAAGCAACGTTGTGACATAATATAACATTAATATCTGAGGGACTGTTAAGACTTGTGGTTCGCTCACTTGTTGGGCTCCAGTTCTTTCTTCACAGCCCGCTCCTCCGTCTCCTGGAGCAGCAGTGAAATCACCATGGCAACAGGGCCGGCTGTCCCGTTCTGCGTGCCGATGGTCATTAGCAGAGACAAGAGCTCCTCCAAATATGGCGACTTTGTCTCCATCAGCCCCTGCAACACTAATGTACAGGAGACATGTTTAATGTATGTAAACGCCTATAATTAAGTAATCATTAATCACTTTTTAGACTGCCATTACTGAATCATGCACGCCTCTTCTTAGTATCCGTACATTTCATCACTCTGGGCAGTTACGTATTTAAATATGACCGAATATCTGTTACCAGATCAAATTAAAGTTTGTTTGACATTGATGAAGTAAAAAACAACATCAATAAGTCAGCATAAAGGTGCTGCGTGTAAGATTTGAGAGAGCGAGCGAGAGATGACTTTGAAAATAAACAACCCCCAAAAAAAGGCCCCCTCCCCATCTGCTCCATACCTCCCTCCCTACGTTCACGCACCCATGATTGACAGGCAAGATGGATTCCCCGAACCAATCTGGGAAGAGATGTCTTGATTTGTCAGAAATTGGCAGGGGGCGGTCTAAAATCTAAATTATCTCATACGGGGGCAGGCAAGCAGTCAACCAGAACAGATATTTCACAGAGCATTTAACTCCCTAATGGCTGACGGATGGCTGTGGTATTTCTAACAAATTGCACTCAGATTGCAGCTCTTAAATCTTTAAACGCTTTACAAGGGTTGGCGTGGCCAGCTGGCTACACAGTAGATAAAGCATACCTTTGCCTATGAGCTCAGCCTCTGGGTTGCATCTCTCCCCAGCCTTCAGCATGTCGATGACGGCTCTCACGTGAACCTCGCTGTCACGGCGATATGCGAGGGCCTCCGCAAGGTGGAGGAAACCGGCACGAACTGTTGCACACACACACACACACACAGATTAATAATAAGAACTAACTAACTAACTGCCTAGCTTACTATTTAACTAACTAATCAACTCGCTAACTGACAAGCTAGCTGGCTATCTTACTAAATGACTAAACTAACTAAATGGTCAACTAGCTGGCTAACTAACTACCTAACTAATAACTACGTACTAAACAACTAACAAAACGCAGCAAATTAAAGAGGAAAGTGAGAGTTTGTACTCACCGTCACTGTGTCTGTGTTTGTGCGAGTACTGCCCAGCGAAGGACTTGAGGAGGGTCTTCAGTGGCCCCGCCTCCACCGCAGGGTTCTCCAGCCAGGTGACCATCTCCACCACCACCTTGAGGAACAGAGAGGAGAAGGCCACGTCCTGGGTCACCAGACGCTGAGGGGGGAGAAAGGAGAGAGAGAGAGAGATTTGAATTAATTTGACATGTGCAATATGTGCAATATCTCACAATTCGAATGTGCCACTTTATTGTTGTTTAATTTAATGATATGCATACTTCAGGTATATTCTCGTGTATGTGTATGTTTTATATGCACATTTTATGTATTTACTGATACATAGTTTTTGGTACATATGCACATGTATTTCTATATTTGTATTGCCTTACTGTACTTTTGTGTTGTATACTTTTTACTTATTCTAATTTTATTTATTCTTTCTATGTTCTCTTACCTTGAGCAGAGCAACTGTAACAGAAACAATGTCCCCCGGATCAATAAAGTAACCTGAACACCTATAACTCTATATTTATTAACTTTGGTTGTTGCCGCTATACTGGTGGTCTTTCCGTACCTGGTAGAGGTGCAGCTGGCGCATCAGAGGGCAGGAGAGGGCGTGGCTGCGGTGCATCGCCACGACGACGGGGCCGGCGTGCGCGGAGCCGAGCAGAGCGGCGATGGCCTGCAGGAGGCGGGAGGCGAGGCCGGCCTGCTGGACGTGACCCTGCTTGGCTCTCATCAGCTCCTTGGCCAGGGCCTGCTGCAGGGCCAGGGACAGCTGGCTGGGAGGGGGGCCGGGCCAGCGGGGGTCTGCCTTCAGGGGGAAGATCTGGGGGGGGGGGGGGGGGGGAGTGGAGGAAAATAGATCAGCCTAAAACTACAAACAGAGCGCAGATGGGAGGAGGGGGGTGGAATTAGACTATCAGAAAAAAAAATGTTCCCCCTTCTGAACAGACCAAAGGAAAATCACATTGATCTGAAACATCATACATTTTAACATTAACTTTGATTTGTACCGCCTCATATTTACCCCTGAGCTTGATCTAAATAGGACAAATTTGGATTTCTTGATCTTTTAAATTACAACTTTACAAACCCTGGGTATTATTTATATAGCTATTCGGTTAATTTGAATGGCCTGCACTTTTAACAATAAAGTAGTAATGATGAAGTCATTAAATGAAAAAAGAAAAAAAATCAGCAACCATTTTAAAGGCATTGCATTAGGAAAGTAGGGTTTACAAAAGGATCACATAGAGGACGGTTCCCTGGTTTCTGTTGACTGATCAACAACTGTCAAGGACACCAACTCACTGAAGCACGACACACTGCAGACGGTCCTACCTGCAGGAGTACGCTGGTGAGGTCATCCGTAGGCTCGATGACGGGCCTCTGATTGGCTGTTCGTATCTTCCCTGAACTTTGGGGAGTTTCCACGGTCACCTTGGCCTTCCCCCCATCGGTAGAGTCTGTGGAGGGACACGGTACAGTTTATATGTGCAGAACCACATGTAGAGTGAAACAATACACACTTCTCGCATTTATCCATTGCATAATTTAGCAGATGCTTTGACCCAAAGCGTTTAACAGTAATTTACGGGAGATTTTAGTTGCAGTAAAGGTTGAGGCATCTCGCTCAGGGATGCCTACGGGTAGACTTCTTCGGACATCTGGGTTTCGAACCCAGAACCTTTACCACTAGGCTACACATTCATCTGTGATTTAATACAATATGTTAAGGATATCATTAACAAAGGCGGGATGTGGGGACTGACCTCTGCGTGGAGGCAGGGAGGCGCTGAGCAGGCTGTGGAAAGTGTGCCCCCCGGTGGCTCCTCGCTCATGCTGCACCTCTACTAGGTGGGCCATGTAGTCTGTCGGCATGGATACAAACATATTTATATACATTTTTATATATGCATATACATGAATACATACAAATAAAAATGTGCTTTGAAAAAGTACAAAAAACATAAAGAATAGTGGTGCTGAAACGATTAGTCGATTCAATCGATTAAGTTCCTTTATTCTGTTTCTAATCATTATAATTCATGTTATTTTGGTGGCTTGTCAAACAAGCAAGCGCAATTAAAAGACATAACCCTTGTCGTGCTTCGGTAAGTCGTGACGGTCAGTTGCACAACAGTATTCACAACATTTTATTCAGACTAAACGATTAATCGATAAATCTAAATAAATGGTGACAACTGTACAATAAACGTGTGTGTGTGTGTGTGTGTGTGTGTGTGGGGGGGGGGGGGGAACAAACAAATCCAAAAAACGTTACGCGGAAGCACTCACGCTTGTCCATGATGTTGTGCTCCAGCGTGTGGGGGTCGTGGGACACGGCCTGGTCCAGGTACTGCAGCAGCTTGCTCATGCTGGACACTGGGATGCCGAACGACTGAACGAACAGCAGCAGCTGCTGGGGCTCCAGGTCCTGCAGCGCCGCGTCCACCAGCCGCGACACCTCCGAGCGGATCATCCGCAGCTTCAGCCAATCGGGCAGCAGGAGCGCCTCCTCGGACGTGTCCACCAGGAAGGCGGTGGGGAGGGGCTTCTTGTCGGGGAACCAGATGTCCAGCAGGGCGTAGAAGTCGCTCTCGCCTTTGGGGGGGGGGGGGGGGGAGGAGGAGGAAGGACATTGTGGTAGGAAACAAAGTTTGTTCATAATAAGAGTCATCTTTCTTACAAAGTCGTATAAAGTATGAAGACAATAATACACACAAAGTTCTCGTTTTACAACTAATATTGATCGCAGACAGGAAATTCGGGAAACAGGAAAGGGTTAGTGATTAAAATGTGATATAACTCTGATTTGCACTACCAATAATAAAACAAAATAAACTACTAAAAACTACTAACCTTATTTTGCCGATTCCTATGACTCCACACAGTTCTAGTTTTTTTTAAACTCGATCGCTCACTATTGAATTATTTTTGTAGCTACTCCAATACTGATCAGCCTCACCTAACTGCAAGCGGCTTCGGATAAAAGTGTCTGCTAAATGACTGAATGTAAATGTGACTCCTAAGGTGTGAACTGTACCTTTGGGTGGTCCCAGTGTCAGCAGGATAACCATGGCATGGACCACCAGGATGTGCATGGTGGCCGTCTCCCCTGTAGTCCAGCGCAGGAACACCTGGTCCTGGGACTCGGACTGGAAAACAACAACAAATACAACAACGAAAAACAAACATCAGAAACGTGCAATCTTTTAAAATGTGTATATTTAATAAGAATAAATGTAATGTGGTGGCTTACCCAGCTGTAGAGGTCCTCCCCCTCCTTGGTTTTGCGCATGCGGCGGATGTAGGAGGAGAAGATCATGAGGAAGGCCGACAGCACGGCGTCCGACTCGGGCCTACAGGAGTGCTTGGAGAACAGGCTGTTCATGATGGTGGAGCGCTCCACGATCAGCCGCGCCACGTCCTACACACAGGTCACATTCACAATTTTAATGCATTTGCTCTGAGATGCATCGTTTAAATCTGCTGAAAATGTCTCAACAGCCTGTGATGTATACAGTTATTTTGTCGCATTTACATGTACATTTCTGCAACTCGTAATGTGTACACACTGAAGATATTTTTCCTGTGTGTATTTTTAATTTTCATCTCTTTTCAGTTTCCATCAATGCCCTGCACTTCTCCCCTGTGACGCCTGAATTTCCTGCCTGGAAAGAGTGAAGTACAATCTTTTCTCACGGTATCCCTTACCAGTGCCAAGTCATTGTGTGCCGCCTGCTCCTCCACCGGTGCATGCTGGGAAAGGTAGATGAGGTAGGCACTGATGGTCTGTGGATCCGTCTCCATGTGGATTGCCTGGAGAATGACATGTATGAGTTTAGGCAAACTGCATGTTAAATGGTGAAGATGGCACGCTGTGCCTCAGTGTTTCGGTGTGCAGTGTTTTTCGGCCATTTTATATTTTTTACTTTTTTTTGTATGGATATTGTAGATATTTTTTAATATCTTAATTTTGATTTTTTTTAAAAATGCTTTTTATTATGTGAAAGCTTGGCAATAAAACTCATTCTGTTTCTGATTTCTGATTCTGAACGATATAGGAATAGTGTAGCCTAGTGTAGACTAAATGTATGGTCTGTCAATAAATAAATTGCTTATTATGGTATTCCTTTCAATAAGGACAGTGTGTGATTGTGTGTGTGTGTGTGTGTGTGTGATGTGTTTCTTGACATTTAAAATCATTCATAGGGAGGTTGTTGATCACCAACCTGCTGCAGAGCGGTGGAGGTCATGCCCCGGACACTGTCGAACAGAGGCAGCTTGGGGAGGTCCTGCAGGAGCCACTGGTACCCGGGCAGGAGCTCTGCGTCTGCAGAGTCCTCCTCCATGGGCTGGTCCCGTTCCTCACCGTCCCGCAGACCGCCCTCGCCCAGGACCAGAGACAGACCCTAGCGCAGGGGAAGGAGATGTAGTCGTCGCCGGGTGGTTAAGATGTGAAGTGTGGAACGATTTATTGTGAACGACCTGCTTGTCGGTAGCTTTGCTGGGGATTATGCACTTGACGACTAGTAAAAGAAACACTAATAAAAATATCGACTAATCTCGTCTTTCTGATTCCTTTAGCTAGTCTGGACTCTGTCCAGATATTTATTTATAGAAACATGCATTTCATTTTTTTAGGATATATATTTTTTGTGTTCTTCCAATTTTGATTTGCATTGCATCTGATGGTCCTCAGACTCACTTACGAGTAGCTTTGAAAACAAAGCGTGTCTGACTAGTAGACCCAAACGTACCTTCATAGCCAGGACTCGCGACGCCACCTGGGAGGAGCTGAGGCGGCGCAGGAAGTAGTCCAGCACCTCGCAGGTGGTCTGCTCATCCGCTGTGGGCCCTAGCAGGAGGTCCTGCAGACGTCCCAGCAGCTGCCTCTGCTTCTGCTGTCTCTGTGGGGCGAGGTGAGAGGGTCAGAGGACATTGTTTTCGAGAAGAGAACTTTTATTCTGAAAAAGGACTTCAGAGCACAATGCTGTGCCCTCGCAGATTTTAGATATTAGATATTTTAGATTCTGGAGAATACAATTAATTTGAATTGGCAAATAATGAATTTCATGATTGGTTTAATTACGCACTTTCGGATAATCAGTATAATCGGAAAAATCAGTTAATTCTCAATTAATTTGTTAATTTCTAAAATCTGCTAATCTGCTAATCTAAAATGCTCTGTTTAAAATATCATTACAAAAATGCATGAACGAATGAAAAATGAAAAAAATAACCGATGATTAATTATGAAGACTAGAGTAACATACTTGTCTCTTCTTGGCCCTTTGCTCCTTGCTCTCTCCCTCGTCCTCGTCCTCAGTGGGAAAGTTGTCGTCGGCGGCGTCGTGGAGGAGGAACTCACACAGGCACTGCACGGGCAGCACGTCCAAGGACCCCTCGCTGGACTGGACCAGGTCGGCTAGCCAGGGCATGGACTGAGAGGAGGCCTGTGGGGGAATCCCAAATGGACAGCAACAGGTTTAAAAGCCTGCATAAGTGCTTAGTTCGTCAGTACATCGGACCACTTCTCCTTATATTTGTCCACTCTCACAGATTTCTATTTTAGTTTACAGTCTACAGTTTAAGTCTACAGTTAGATTTGGCGGCCCTTGGGGGGATCGAACCCAGTACCTTTCGGCAGGGTTGCAGTAAAGAGAGGATTCGGGGTACCTGTCTCTGGATGATGTTGAGCAGGAAGTCGGGGTTGCGGCTGCGGCACAACAGGTGGCCCAGACGTAGCGACTGGTTCAGGGTCTTTATCTGCTCCTGGACTGGGGGAGGGGGCCGGCGAGGGGGGCCCCTGGAGAAAAAATGTCCGAAGTGTAAAGAAATGTAAAGACCTCAACAAACAAGTGAGTGTCTTTCAGAGTCTTTACTGTTACATTTGCAAATGGACACAACCTGCAACAGAGTTTCAGGCTGAGAGGGCAACATATAAAGACTGTGTGACCACCCCGCCATCAGAGATTGTAACTCATCACCCAGTCAGACAGCCTGCTAAGCCGTGCTTGCAGATATGCTCCAAGTCGGCCATGACAGGTCTGCTGAAAAGAACACTGTGGCTTGGTGCTAAAGCATCAGGTCACACAACGTTTGAAAAACACTATTATCGATGTATTTTTCCACTACAACTACACCTACACGCCCTAGTTTCTAGCTAGGGACACTCCCACACTTGGCTAGGAGGTGCCGGGGGATCGAACCGGCGACCTTCCGCTCTACCTCCTGAGACACTTAGTACATAGTACAGTTAATAGCTACCAGTGCAGTAGCTAATCGATAATACCGTCGTACGGTATTAGCTAGCTTGTGTCTCCCCCCCGCTCGCGGTCTCTTACTGAGGGTCCAGGGTGGTGAGCTGGGACAGCAGCAGGCTGTTGCTCTCCGTGATGGTCTGCTTAGTGGAGGCGGCGGCCAGGTGGCTCTCGAAGGCCAGGATCTCCTGCTTCTCCCGCTGGGAGGTCTGCAGCTCCCGGCTGATCATCTCCGTCTTGGTGTCCTCATCCGCCACCGTGCACGGCGGGAAGGAGTAGTTACTGCGGGGAGAGGTGTGGAGAGTCAGAAGAAGAAGAAGAAGAAGAAGAAGAAGAAGAAGAAGAAGAAGAAGAAGAAGAAGAAGAAGAAGAAGAAGAAGAAGGAGGAGGAGGAGGAGGATATAGATTTCTTCTTGACTCACTTGGTCATCACCATCTCCATCAGCATCTTCAGTGTGGGGTAGCCATCCCAGGCAGCCAAGCCTGGAGGAGGAGAAGAGATATTACAATATGTGGAAGGACATTTGTAAGAAGGAAATCTGTCTTCAATTAGATTTGATTTAAGAAAATGACTCTGATGGACGATGATTCTGATGGACTAAAAATCAATGTTTTATTTTGGAAAACGGATCGCTGAATGAATGAATACCTATTTTCTGTGGATTGAATGCGGCCACCACGAGCAACAGCAGCCATGCCTTCCAGTACAGTGCGGATATCGCCAGATTTGGTGGTTGATACCTTAAAAGTTTTATTTTTTAAAGCATTGTTATACATTAACATTCAAAATCACAACATGTATTATATGATGTAATGGAAATAATAACAATATGTGTTATAATATCAATCTAGTAGTTAATCCTTTAAAAAGTATTGCTTTTAGACTCAAAAGTATCTGTGTGCTCCGAATCTTTATCTTCTGGGTTGCTTGTTTCCACAACAAGGAGCATGAAAGTGAAGTAATGGAGGAAATGGAGGGTTACCCAGCAGGCATCTGGATGTTCTCCGGGTGGTGATAGGTGCAGAGGTTGAGCACGGCATCGATTAGCTGGATCCTCTCCACCCTCAACACATCCAGATCTGGAAGAGAGTGGGGTCACATGGATCTGATTAGAAGGCGTCCCACCAACACATGTCAACAAATCAGAATTAAGATTCATATCTAAAGTCTGATTGCAGACGAGCTCAAATATCTAAAACAGAACAACATGAGGGCCAGAGAGTAGGGCATCACTACAGACCATCGGACTGGGCCCCGGCGGCCCTCTTCACCAGGTGGTCTGCCAGCTCCATGGCGTCGGCGGGCCCCAAGGACAGGTCCCGGGACAGACCGATCACCACGATGCGCATCAGGGTGTCCTCCAGCAGAGGCACCTCCGAACACAGCCGCAGGAAGAAGCTTGGGGGAGGAATATGTTGCAGTAAATGGTATGCAATGGTTTGCATTTATATAGCTTTTCAGACCTGTGGCCACTCACAAGCACTACAATTATCACCTTATCTCCAAAACACAGTACAGTAGCTAATAGATAATACAGTCCTACAAATGAAATAAATTACATTTTCTAATCAGAATCACAACGTGAACGTCCTGTGAATAAATCATATACCTCCACATGCACATATAGATAGAACACGTACAAAAACACATGCAATATTACTCAAATATATCAGCGGTTCTTCATCACATTCAGGCAATTCAGGCGAGTATTAAGTATTACTGTATCAATAATTAATGAGATGGTTATTTAGTATTAATTTAATCATTAAATCATTAATCATTGACATGGTTACATTACATCTTTTAGTGTTTGAGTGCTACTTAAAGAAGTGCAAAAAACAATTTGTCTCTCTCGTCACTTATAGCTCAACAGCAACCGCCATGGGACACAGAAACGATTCTCATTCTATACATCTAAAATGTTCTCCATTCTCAACAGTGTATGTAGAAGAGAAAAGTCTTACTTTCTGTCGCTCTCGGGCGGCCAGTTGTCCCACTTGTAATAGGTCTCAGGCTGCTCTGTGAACAGCACCTTGTGGAGGCTGAACATGTGGGGAAGACGGCACACAGCAGATGATTAATGAAGACTAGCTTTAGCTATAGGAAGCTACTGCATTGGCAATGTGAACATGTTCAGACCAGCCTACCAATGCACGTAGTCTTTGGCTCCGACTTTGCTGATGGAGGGAACCACGGTGTGAAGCCACCACACGGCATCTCTTTGGATGGCGGCGATTTGGTTTTGAAATGACCGCAGCACCTCCAGATCTGGAAATACCCCCAAAAAGTTGAGACTTCACAAAAGGGTGACATTTTGACTTTTGAGGAGAAAAGCGGCAGGAGCAACCGTCATGGCGGCTGGTGAAGAACAATGCAGGTCACTCACTCTTCTTCTCGCCCTTGTCCCACGCGATGCCCGCCTCCTTGACCTGGGCGGTGATGCCCAGCATCATGGAGACTGTGAGCAGGTCGGTCACCTGGATCACAAAACGCTCCTGTGGGGGAGGGGGAGATCGTAAGGGTAGATCCGTCTATCACAGGCTAACTTCAACCCATCAGATCGACAAACCATATGACGTAGTAGGAGAGCGAAATAATCTTCTCCATCGAGATTAGGACGGGAGAAGAAGAACTCACCTTGAACTCCATTTCGGTGTAGGTGGTCTCCTTGCGCTCCTGCATCAGGCCCAGGCAGAAGGACTGGAAGTTGATCTCGTGCTTGGTCTGCTTGATGATCTCCCGCAGCAGGGCTCGCGAGGCCCGCAGGTAGTCGTCCTTATTGGTCAGCAGGTCCTGGAACACCATGGCCAGGAACTAGAGACGTAGAAGAACCAAACACACGAGTCATTTCTGAAAACCAACATCGTCACAGCATAGATAGACTAGATAGGATTTACTTTACATGTATAGATAAAATATGCATCTAACCAACAACAGAATGTAATAGAATATGCTTGTATATAAAACAAAACTATATATGTAACTGAAGCTAAAGTGAGTGACTCTATAAAGTAAAGTAAAGTGTCTCTGGTATATTGCAGGCATATTGCACAACAGGTCAACTGGATGAGGATAAATAAGTAAAATGGCTGGGTACATAAAAACATAAAATTGACAGTACAGAGGGCTACGCAGAGACAATGGAGTTGACGTTTGAACTGAAAATGGCAGGTAGGGGCAGCAGGTCGTCACCTTGGGGGCCTGCTCCGGGCTGTGCTGCAGCAAGGTGTGCAGCACCTGCATGTTGTTGGGGTTGCGTGCGTTGGAGAGCTCGTTGAAGATCACCAGCTTCACCATGGTGCCCAGGTTGTCTTTGTGCGCATTCAGCAGCTCCCTTGGGTGAGGGTGGGGGTCAGGGGGGGGGGGGGTCACATATAAAAGCTGTGGTGAGATCATGGAACAAAGAAACTCAAACGGGTTGGTATTCTGAGTAAGGGTTTGGGTTGGCCGCACCGTGCAGAGGACAGACCTGACGCAGAGCATGTAGTGGTTGAGCAGCACTTTGGGCTTCAGGCGGATCTTGATCAGGATGGAGATCACCTCCATGTCGTCGGTGCCGTGCGTGTTGCAGTTCATGCACATGGACATGAGCAGGTCCTGCGCCGGGCGGTTGAGCTGCGGACCCACAGCAGGGAAGGATTACATTGTTGTTGTTGTTGTTGTCGTCTGAACGGTTGGGTCATTTTAGCAGATGTGTTTATCCGAAGTAATACAACTGTGGCTTTTATTACGTCGTGCACGTTATTAAAAGGAGCAGGTTAGGGGGTTTGGACTTTTTATCAGAGACTGTGGACATTTTTACTTTTTTATTTTTTAAAGAAAAGATTATCAATAATTAGTGTGATTGAAGGCAACACATACAACACAGTATTGCCATCCTGTGTCTATAACTTTTTTCTTGTGTCTATAGCTTCTGATGTATTCTGCCGCCTGATTTTGTTGCTCCGATTTCAGCAGATTCAGCCGATCCGGTAGCTATGCTACAAAACATGCGCATGCCTGCCTTGGTGTCAGCTCTCTAGCATGTTTAACGTGGTCCCAAATTATTGGTATATGGTACTCATGTCTAGTTGTCTGTAGCTATGTTACTACTAAATATGTTTTATTGTAGGTTGTTGTACTTAGTTTATCTCCTTTTTACCTTGTGCTTTATTGTATCACGCTGTACTCAGTTTACCTTCTTTTTACCTCATTAATTAATTTTTTTCACAAAAGCCCTTCAGGGGATGGGTTTTGCAAATTAGCATCCGCTCTAAGCACTATGATTCTTGCATTGGATAGCTGTTTTCAGTTTGTCTATGTACACTGTATCTGCCCCTATCTATCAAGAGGCCAGTCAGCCCGCTCCTCCGAGGGACAGGCTGCGATGCGGTACCTTGGGGTTCTGCAGCCACATCTCAAGCCTCTGCACGGCCATGAGACGGGCCTCCTTGAAGCCGCAGGTGGCGGTGAGCAGCCGCAGCAGGTTACGCGACACGTTGTCCATGGGCTGCCGTCGGTTCAGCTGGTCCCGCAGCACGTCCAGCACGTAGTCCTCCACGCTCTCCGCCAGCTCCTCGTACCTACGGCCGCACACACAGGAAGAGGGGGGAGGGGTTTGTCTCGTGTGCAATGGGATTGGCTAGTGTAGTGGCTAGAGTGGCATTGACTTAGACATGGCTGCAGGTAGGCTACCTGTTGACATCGTTGAGCAAAATGCCCAACAGCATGTGGTGATTACAGGTAATTATCTGTATTCACTGCAGGTCACTTTGGACACAAGCATCTGACAATGGCTAAAAGGGCAATAGTATCTTGAGAAGGTATATTATGAGGAGACGGGTCGGTCAACATTTCAAAATGTGTGTCAGATGAATGTATTAATAATGTCAAAATAATACAAAACCCATTGTTGAGCAACTGAAAAAACTAAACAAAAAAAAGAAAATGACAGGTGTGTCCGGTTGTCTTCCCCAGGTGGGCTGTGTGGGGCTACTAGCTTCTGTACCTGGGCATCACCTGCCCGTCGTCCTCCGGGCTGAGCTTCTCCTCGGCGATCAGCAGCTCAGTCTGGCTGTCGTCCTCGTCCGGGGTGGAGGGGTGGGGGCTGCTGCCTGCAACACAGCCACACACAAACACAGTGAGTCAACGGGATCGTGATTCCTTTTCGATACACAGGAAACCCTGTCGTGTGTGTGTGTGTGTGTGTGTGTGTGTGTGTGTGTGTGCATGCACTAGGGGCGCAAACGTGTACTCAAGTAAACGAGTACTCATCAAGCAATCAACGATTACAAAAATATACGTTTTGCAGTCATTTTTCCCGACATGCTAGAAATACATTATATATTATGTTGATATGTATTTTGGCAAAGTTTTGGAGCAGGAACGTCCGGACATCAACACTGAAAGTGAAATGTATAGCAGTATATAGCGCTGCTATGGTGCTGTATTCATTTTTTTTTTTTTTACACAATCTGTGAATTACAAAGTACCCTGCAAACAATAGCCTAACTAAAAGGCAATTCAACTGGATACATTGGACCGTGTATTCGATTATAATTTATTGGTATTTCTTGCATCCCTAGGGCCTACCTGCGCTGAGGTCTCCCCCTCCAGTTCGCCCCGCGTCTGCCTGCAGCAGCATGCTCTTGGGGGGCATTTTAGTGCCGAAGGCCGTCTGGATGTTGTCCACAAAGTTCTTACAGTGGGAGCTGTCCACCCAGATCCTCTCTCCCAAAGAGTCCTCGATGTACACCTGCGCAGAAACAAATGTTCATGTAAGCATCATTGTCAAATGGAATAAAACTGTAAAGCAAACACTTTTTTTATTGTATTTTTACATTGTGAACAGACTCTTACTTTGACAAAGATCTCCGGCCAGTTTTCATCCTCCTCATAGGCGGCCATCAGCAGATTGCAAGCCAGCACAGAGACAAGACTGTTGCCTTTCGCTTTGAAGTTGATTGAAGCGTCCCGGCGTAGCAGGCTGCACAAGGCCTAAAACAAGAGAGAGTAAAGAAATAACCGTTAATACAAATGGAAAAGAAACAAAATATGTCACCTGCTTTTATTGCCTATTTATGATATTCAATTTGAGATTCAGAACTGTATTCACTGCAGTCCCATAGTACAAAGAATTATCTTGGTGCAAGTATCAGCAGACGTTCAGTAATAAAAATACAAATGTAGAAATAAGAACAAAAAGGAATATATAAATATATTGGCCTGATGAAAGAGCACAGACACAAATAACAAATCAGTTTTATGCAATAGTTACAATTTAAAGGTGTATAATTTAATAGCCTATTTGTGCAACAAATAGGCTAAAATAAAAAACAAACCAGCCATATAATTCACAATGATAATAAAACGCACCTCGATGATTCCTTCGGTGGCGAACACGTTCGGTTTGATCTTGGCCAGGAACATGAGGCTCAGGTAGAGGGTGATGTCCGGCTTGGCTCGGTTCTGCTTCAGCTGCTTCACGGCGCCACACAGCAGCCCTTCGATGCGATCGTCGTTACCCTCCGACTCGGCCGCCTCGATGTCATCCAACAAAATGGCTGGGGGGACTATGGAAACAAAATGTATCTGTGTGTTTTAATCAGTTAACATACCATAAACACCCGCATGCTTGTAGAATACATGACAACATCTCATTTCGAGACAAATACATGGTTATGTTAAACAACGTTCATCTTGTGCGTATTACCTTCAATGGGTATGACTGAGGGCTCCTTGATGGAGGGGGATATGGCCCTCTTGTCGACAGCGGCCACTTCCGCAAGCCTTCCCAGGGCGCTGACGGGAGGCGTGGTGGAGAGCTTGGGGCGCTTGGCGAGGCTCGACAGTCCCGAGGAGGAGGGCAGAGCGGTGGACGTCTCTCGTTTGCGGTCGGCGGGGGTGCCTGTGGACGCTGGCTTCAGGAGGACGGCGGGCGCCTTGGACTCCCCCCCGCTTTTTGATCCGAGCGCAATGAAGTCTCCGGGCGGAGGGTGACCTGGGGGTCGATGACAATATAGCAGAAGTTCATACTTGCATCTTGCTCATCCGCACCACTTTGGGAAACAGTACAGTAACAAAACACATGTCCCCGAGTTAAAAAGACATCGCAAGCTGGTCAAGTGGTGCAACACCCATATTGGGTATTTTTTGTGTAAAAGGGTACAAATGTGTAAATGTAAATGTATAACACCATTATAAATGAAGTAACACAGTGCTGCAGAGATGCCCTGGCTTACATAAGTTATTCTCCAGGTGTAAGCAACAAAAATGAACGATGAAAATGGTGATGCAAAAATGATCATTCCCACTAACAGCGAATCACATATGCAAATGTTTGGGTTTTTTCTACCACATCATTCAGCCATATTACTAGTGATGGCTCAGCTCTACATCAGGTCCTCCATAGGGAGCCTGGAGGTGGAGGTGGAGGCGGAGGCTGGAGGTGGAGGTGGATCTGCGGACCTACCTGACGGTTTGGCGGCGCTCGGGCGCCTGGGCGCGGTGGGCTTTGGCCGGTTCATGGTCCGGTGTTGGTCCGGGCGAGGAGACCCCTCACCGTCCCGTTACGCTCAATATCTTCAGGATACAAGGACAAGGATAAAGATAAAGGTCAGACCGTAGTAGTAGTGACACATAAAGCTGCTAGCTGTCAGCTAGCTGCTAGCAGGGTCTGACTGAGGAGGTCATAATAATGAGCAGCAGAACAGCGTCACCGGTGCTAAAGTTGTATTATATTATTATATTATAATATTGGCAGATCGCACACAACTAAATACATTACAAAAGCCCTTATATTCACGTTACACAATGTGATATTAAATGGTGCAGCTGTGTTGTGTTAGACTAGACAGAAACACAGCTTATACACACTGAGAGGAATTAGCCGCTACGACCTCTTACATTGTTACTACGCAAACGTGTCAAAGACAGTAAAAAAAAAGAAGGGAAAATCGCTCACATGTCGTTCCGTTTTTAATGAAATGTATTTGATTGCAATGCTTTCGGTCCACTCTTTGTAATTCAAAGTACAGCCATGGACGTATTGTCAGAGCAGAGTGCATCACGTTAGCTATGAGCGCACTGCTTCCTCGTGCGTCAAATGACGGAGCGATCACCAGCGGAATGGCTCACAGCGCCCCCTGCTGGGCGTGGGGATTACAGCACCATCTATATCTATATCTATAGGCTATCTCTCTCTCTCTCTCTCTCTCTCTCTCTCTCTCTCTCTCTCTCTCTCTCTCTCTCTCTCTATCTATATATATATATATTTATATATATATTCCATGCAAGCAAAATAAAGATACATAATTGTCTAGACCGCCTCGGTCAAATAATCCAATAATCCAATGATTTCCCCAAAGCTTTCGTATCTCCAAACTGTCAGGTGTGGTCCCTCTGTCTCAGTATAGGCAAGGGGATTTAAATGGTGAGTAAAGGTTTTTCTTGAAAAAGAAAAAAAAACAACATAAAAGCTAGATTAAAAAAAAAAACCTGAAATAAAAAAAGTGACTCATCCTGTTCATGAAACACAATCCGCATCAGCAACACAGGCCCCCACCCTAAAAGCATGACTCAACCGCAGCTGCGTGTCCGCCTACTGACCGCAGGGTGGCGGTAGCGAGCGGCCCTCAGATGACCCACAGCTGCTGAGCACACGCATAGCACAGCCCGGATGGATGACGACACCACGCACCCCATGCCTCCATCAGGGACAACCTCGTGAGAAACCATCCGCTGTCTGGGCCTCTGCAGGCGGACCTGCTGGGCTGTCTGCCTGCGTCTGCCTCTTAGTATGCACATTGTGTGCGTGTGTGTGTGTGTGTGTGTGTGTGTGTGTGTGTGTGTGTGTGTGTGTGTGTGTGTGTGTGTGTGTGTGTGTGGTCCCACATGGAGTAATGGCACAATTACAGACTGTCCCTGAATTAGGCCTAGGCCTATATATATATATATATATATATATATATATATATATATATATATATATATATATATATATATATATATATATATATATATATGTCACACTGCAACGCTTTCTATTCATATAGGCTTCTGATTGCATGGTGGCCATTGAGAAAATCAAGAAAACACAACACTACCTGGGCCCAATGTTGTGAAAAGCAGACCTATTTGATAAAATATTGGTGGTGGTGGTGGGGGGGGGGGGGATAACTAATTGAGTCTCAAATGGTTTGTCTGTGTAGTAATGCATGGAGAATCTGGAGGAGCGGTGCCACTGGCAGCCCACTGTTGCTGTTGGAGGAA